>APFE031635392.1:0-23839 GCA_000404065.3 Pinus taeda | reverse complement strand
AATTGTTCATTTATGTAATGTAAAGGAGGTTGCCCCCTCGAAGAGGTTGAATTCTAAGGCGTTGATCTATCTTTTCTATCTTTTCTTGAGATGGTTTCATAACATCTAACCATGTGAATAGATGATCTAAGGTCGAACATGGAGAGACATTGTTTGATTACCAGCCAATGATGTAATCTATTAATAGATGTGAGAGGAATCACCGATAATGATAATGACCCTCAAGGTACTGCAGTACATTCTGCATGGTGTGAATAAATGATTTGATGTCGAACACCATACGAAGTCTTTCGGTCGAAGGCAATTGATGTCAACCTATCACCGAAAGAAAGAAACTTGCCATTGATGTATGCAAGCCTCAAGGTACTGAAGGGGTGTTTCTAAGTCTACTTCTTGTATGATGTGCTAATCTCGACAAGAAGCGACTCGTCGCAGGAGAGCCTTGATGTATCCCACATCAACGACACGAAACGAGGTAAATGATTTTGGAGATGAAACATTCACTGGCGACACAAGGTTCAAGAATGGCGGGCATGAAAATGAAGGTTTACTGTATTGTAAAGCATGAAGTTTTGAATTGAATGACTTCTCTTGAACGTATTGGCGACACTGAAGTGAATTGGTAGCATTGACCCAAAACAGAGCGATGGATGGTATGATAGACCAACGGTGTGATAACCATCAAGTTGAATGACCCAACCCACATAGTCACAGTGATGAGGTGAAAGTGTCATGTTCAAGAGCGACTTGCTACCATAAAGTGTTCTGAGATTTTTCCCATTTTCTCCAGTCATTTCTGACCAGTACCTCTTTTTTTTATCAAGCTTGAGGAGGATAACATATGCTTGTTGTATAACTTCATCCTTCAGGTGAATCCATTGCTATTTGATGTTTTAACGAGTCTAGCGAAGGTGAAACTTGGTCTTGTCTAGATGGACAAGTTTGTCGCTATTTAATGTTTTTAACGAGTTTAACGACAAAGATAACTCAGTCCTTTTCACATTTAGAGAGTCTGAAAAGGGACTAAAAGAAAACTCCACAAGTTCTTTTTCGTACATTTGTCTCTCAAGCCCGAAAAAACATAAAACAATACAAGAGAGAACCTATTGATCATGTTTGACCAACGAGCACCTTTTTCGTAGTTAATCTATCTCAGCCCGAAGAAGGGGTAAAAGTATACTGAGTAGATATTGATTCTAATCCATTAATGAGCTAGAAACGAAAAGTGCTTGGCAATCTTTTCATGTTTAGAGACTCTGAAAAGAGCTTAAAGAGGAATCTGCTTAAAGAGGACTCGAAGGGGGTTCCTTTTTCATTTTTAACAAATCTCGAAAAAACGATAAAAGTTTGCTTTGTGGTTAAAGATGTTCAATTTACACGTAAGCACATCATAACTGCTTGCTATTTGTTAATCCTGCTCAAGATACAATCAAAAGATTAAACAATACATGTTCATGGATTAAATAAATGAAAACTAATGTTTACTCGATTAATGTGCAAGAAATAAACATAAAAATTGGTTCTTACCATTCATTTTCACCATCTCGTTTTTACCTTGTAATCTCTGGAGCAGTCTTTCCCGAAGTTCACCAGTTGATTGCAGAGGATTGAAGGGATCATTCCTTGTGCTTTTTGGACTAGGTAGGAACTAACTTGGTTCTCTTTCATTTCATTTATCTCCTGTTTTAGTCAAGAACATTTTAGGGTTTTGAGATCCCTAGGGTTTCCTTTTCCAATTCAGGAATTTGAAATGATAATCATATGGAGAGAAAGAGAGCATGAAGAACAAGATATCATAGCCTTGAGTAATCAGGGAATAGTTGAGGCCCTAATAATTTGTGGATTACTCAAGTATTTTAAGCTATCCAACATGTGGCAGTAGATGGATCTTCTACGGTTTCTTTTTTAATCATGGGATTCGACTGATCAGACTTTTCACATTCGGGACAAAGAAATCCCTTTTACCATCGATGATATATACCTTCTAAATGGACTATCGAGGTGGGGTGCACCCATTTCACTAACAGGTCTTGCCTACGGAGGTAGGCTAGTGAAAGATTATGTGCGACAATTTTGTAGGCAAGGTGCCCAGCCTCGCAGAGACGGAAAGATACTTATCAAGGATGTCAGTGATTTACTGCTAAGGATGATCCTTTTTACCATTGACAAAGTGGTTGGCAGTTCCGCGCTTCGTGTGGCCACCAAATCATACATGCAGTATGCCTCAGAATGTTTAGAGCCAAAAGTATTCAACTGGTGTGGGGTTGTCCTTTCATCTATGAAAGAGCAACTAACCAAGGTGAAAAAAGGAAAGATAAAAAATTTCGGCTATGGATCAATCGTGATTTCTTTTTCCTTGGAGAGAATACTTCTCTTGTAGCCACAGCTCATTTCATTGCCTGTATCTGGACCAAGACACCCATGGATGCAGAGGTGGACAGATCTAATGGTTAGGCATGGTTCCCACTCTTCGATTGTATTTACCTCTACATTCTTTGAATGGTTCAATCGACAGGAGATGACCTTCGCAGAATATCCATATTCAGGAATGGATTTCCGTGGCGATCCATATTTACCACTACCAGCTAGAGCAATGTGGGGTGCTATTGGTAAATTATTTTACCAAGTGTTTTTAATTTTTTAGAGTTTTTTAATTTTTTGTGTTTTTGATTAACTCCAAGACTAAACAAAATCAATTTTTTTATGTACACATATATCGGAACTATTCAACCTGTGGGAAACCCATGAGATGTAACTGGACCAACACAGAGTTCTGTAGGGAGAGTGGTTCTCCAAGACTTGGATTTCGTTGAGACTTTGGTAAAATCACATAGAGGGTTTAACTCTGGGTATTTCGGATATTCGGATCGAGGAGCTAGCTATGCAATTGCAATGCCACACCATCGGTGTGCTGGGTCGTTTGATGAGACTTTTGCGCAGGATAGCACAGGTAGTGACCTGTTATCATGAGCACCACTAGTTTACTAAGACCTTTTCTGCATACATTTAGTTTTTGGGTCAGATGACCAATTTTTTTCTTGGACACAAACTGTTTGAATTTTTTTTTTACTTTCAGGGTTTTATTATGGTCGAGTGATGCAATCCTATTATATTGATGATGCTAATTGAAAATATTTACTTTACATATGTTGCAAATGTCTATTTAACACATAATTTTCTAGAGAGTCGGTTATTGTGTTTAGACTTCTGGAGATATTTTGATATTGAATAAACTCGAAATACCTTTCCAAAATACAAACTCTAAGGAACATACAATGAATTGCTATGTTTCAGACAATATAAACGCTAGTAACTTGTAGCACAACGAGTTGTGAGTCCAACCTAATGATGATTCATTGAATGCCAAGTGAAATGGCATCAGAGAGAAGTTCAATCAACATGCTATACTCAGCGATATTGTTTGTTGATCGACAAATACAAATCCCTCTAAAACTCATTAACTTGCCGCTCGGATCGAAAATGGCCCATGCTGCAGAAGATAGGTTCTACGTGCTATGACTAGCACCATCGACATAACCAACACATGGTTTTGAAAAGTTTGACATCTGCAATAAATGCAAAGTGGATTACTTAACCAAATAAAAACCCTTAAAGAAACGCACTCACACATGCAATCCAAGCATATTTACATGAGTTTTACCATACTTAATTAAGCATAGTAACATTTTAAATACAACCCATTTATGGGCTTAGACAATGGAACTCTGTCATAATCTACTAACTCATAGGCACCTTTCGTCAAAACACGCTTAACAATATAAGGGCCCATCCAAAGTGGTTCAAATTTCCCTGCACCAATTTTATCCGACTCCTGATCATGAAGCAAGACTAGGTCACCTTCTAAGAAGACTCGAGGCTTGACATTTTGATCATATTGCGCCTTTACCCATTTCTTGTGTGCTTCATTAGCCAATGCGTCATCACGACGGGTTTCATCCAGATGGATTAATTCCAAGAAATGTGCTTCTTCGTCAAAAGTGTCAGGTAGCAGGTCAATTGCGAGTTTGAGTGATGAAATTTCACATTGAATCGGCAAGACTGCTTCCAAACCATACACCAATTGAAAGGGTGTGAATCCGGTAGCATTTCTCACTGAGGTTCGATATGCTCACAAAGCTGAGTACGGGATTAAATGCTAGTTTCTTTTGTGAACTCCAATCATTCGTTGTAACATGTGCTTAAGGACTTTGTTGATAGCCTCAACTTGTCCATTAGCTTGCGGATAATATGGAGTAGAACTATCATGTGACAGTCCTAATTTGGCAGCTAACTCAACCATCATGTGATTGCGAAAATGCGACCCATGATCTGTGACTATGGCTTGTGGTACACCAAACCTGGCTACCACGTGGTTGAAGAAAAATAATGCAGCCGTTTTGCCACTGTTGTTTAATGTAGGCTTCACCTCGACCCATTTGGTAAAATAGTCAACATTGACTATTATATACCCATGCGTCCCGTTCGAGGTGGGGTTACATGTCATGAAATCAATGCCCCATTTAGTGAATGGTCCAACAACAACTACTGGATGTAAAGGTGCAGGTGGTATTCTAGCTTTTTGATCGAATATTTGACATGCATGACAACTTCTGATGGCAATTATACAATCTTTGAATATTGTTGGCCAAAAGTATCTAGCACGGAGAACTCTCTGTGTTGTTGCATATCCAAACAAATGTCCACCACAAGCACCTAAATGAAATTCATTCAAAGCTTTCTTGGCCTTCTCATGAGTGAGACACCTATGTAAAATCGTATCGATACCACAACGATAAAGCATATCACCAATAATCAGATAATTTTTGGCTTGGTATCGGATACATCGTTGGTGAGAGCGAGAGGTATCGGGCCTGAAAGCTTGGATCTGGAGATAGATCAGTATATCTCCATACCATGGATCACTTGACAAAATGAGAAAAAGAGACTCATCCACGATTTATGTTTCTGATGTTAAATCATTGGAGGATGAGGGAAGATTGCAAAGTAGTTTGGAAAATACGAGAGATTTCTTTGACTTAGACTTAACGAATTCCAAATCAAATTCCTGCAATATAACAATCCACTTCGATTATTTGCCCCCTAACAATTGACGTGACAAAATGTATATCATAGGGTTGCAGTCAAAGATAATTGTAGTTTTACATAGGAGAATATAGTGACGAAACCTTTGCATATCTTTAACGGCCACCAAAGCTAAATTTTTGACATAAGAATATTTTCTTTATGTATCATTGAGATTATGGCTCAAATAATATATAGGATGTTCTATTCCATCCTCATCTTGGACTAAAACCATTCCGATGGTTGTATTTGTAGCGATGAGATACAGGTAATAGTCTTGTTGATAGTTTGGGGCATACATTAATGATGCTCTAATCAGGGAATCTTCAAGAGCACTAAAGGAATCTTATGCAACCTAATCCCAATGGAAGGGTACCTATTTCTTCAACAGATGAGTAAAACCTTTTGCCATTTTAGCATAGTTTGGAATGAATCTCCTCAGAATGTTTGCTTTCCCTTGAAGTTTCTGTAACTCTAATAAATTCTAAGGTGGAGGTAAGTCAAGTATTTCCTAAACCTTAGTTGGATCGATTCGAATTCCATCTTTCGAGACGATGAATCCAAGTAGTCGACCAGAGCCAACACAAAACACACACTTGTGCGGATTAAGTCTTATTTTGTAGTGTCGGCATCGTAAGAATATTGCTCTAAGCTGCTGCGGGTGATCAGTCCACTTTCATGAATGGGTAGGCAAATCATCAAGATATGGTTGTATGATGTTCTTGATGTCATGGAAGGCATAATTCAGTGCCCTCTGAAATGTAGCCCCTGCATTCTTCAAACCAAAAGGTAAATTTCTATATGAAAATGTGCCCTAGGGACAAATAAATGTAGTTTTTAATTGATCCTCTGGGCGGATATTGATTTTATTGTACCCGAAAAATCCATCCATAAATGAAAATATTTTACATCCGGCACATTCGTCAATAATCTGGTCGATGAAGGGTGTAGGATAATTGTCTTTTGGACATTCTTTATTTACATCATGGTAATCATCACACACTCGGATTGTTCCTTGTTTTTTCATCACGAGAACAATATTTGATACCCAATCAGTAAGAGGTGCAGGGTAAATGAAGCTAGCACGCAAAAGTTTTTCAACCTTTGTCTTAATGGCAACAGCTTCCTTTGGATGTATAGGTCGAAGCCGCTGTCGTACTGGTTTGACATCAGGGTACATTTTGATTTGATGTTCAACAATGCTTGAATCAATGCTTGGCATCTCCTCATAAGACCATGCAAATACATCTCGAAATTCATGAAATAGGGCACGGTAAATATTGAGTTCCAAACGAGAACAAGATTTTCCGACATGAATGTTTTCTACAACGTTAGGCTTGGTCGAAATGTCTATAGAGATGGTTTCTTCTATGTTAGACAAATTACGCTCAGAATCTCCCGAATCTATTCTAACAGAATTCGAAAAGAAATCTACAATCAAAGGGTGTACTAGTTCATCTGAATAATCTTCCCTAGAATCTAGAGGAAGGGGATGATGATGATAATCCTCCCAAGTTTCTTCTCCGATCATCATTGATTGGATGATTTCCTCGTCTATAGAATATATACAAGCAAAAGGATCGAAAGAAGTACCATATTCAAGTGAACGATCTACCCATACAATTAGCGATTGTAGATCTAGAAATGTTGCACAAGCAAGAAAAACGGATTGCTATGTGACTTCGATGGGACCTAGCAGCATAACTTCAAAAAAACTCTCGTCTTCAACACTATTGGTGATCCTCTTTAAATCAGATGAAGTAGAGGATAACATATTACATGTATCGACTCTCGCAACTTCCAAAGTCCCAGATGGTGGAGGAAGTGTGAAAGTACCCATTAAGGAGGGATCTTTAAAAAGACCTACAACAACAAATTGAAGTGAAAGCGGGGGTCCATTAACAAATGGAATGATTCTAATAAATTGAGAACTAAAGAAAAAAAATGAGGTTAGGTCGATAACTGTTATTACACCTTTATGAGGAAATGCAATCGTATGAAAGTACGTGGAAACAATAGCAGCCATAGCATAAACCCATGGTCGTCCAAGTAAAATGTTGTAATCAAGGGGTCCGTCAACCACCTCAATCTCAACAGTTACTATTTTTCCGCCTTGTTCTACTTGCAAGTTATTCAAAATCCCACATGAAGTATAAGTTCTTCCATCAAAAGCCTTCTATTTGGTTGGTAATCTTGACAATGTAGTTGACCCCCGTGTTTTCCAGCAACTCATTGACATAATACAGGTAGAAGCTCCCTCATCTATGATCGTTCGATGAATATTTTTGTTGAGAGCTTTAAGCTAAATTAGAAAAGCTAATTGCGCTGGTAACTGTGGTGTATATCCTGAGTGATTAAAAACCACAAGATTATATTCTGCTAGATCTACTCCACCTATTGCTGTCAGTAAAGCCTTCTTTTGGCAAGGGCAATTTTGTAATACCTCAAGCGTCGACATAGCAGAAGGAGACTGAGCAAGATTTTCTATTATATTATAATTTTGAGTAGCTCGACCTCGAGGGTTAAACGTTGATTTATGCAAAACTCCCTTAGGTGGCTTTATTGTTAACTCTGGTGCAATGGGTAGTGGAATATTTTCTGATGCGATCGAAGTCAAAGAACCAGATTGATCAATGGCCTGATTATTTGATGACGATGGCAGATTACCATAATCTTTACTACGTGTCTGAACCAAAATCTCATCTTTAAGTTTTGCGATGGATAACATTAATACTTGGGATGTGGAAGCATTTTCAGTTGCAACCATATTGGTATTCGGGTTAGGAAACGGATCTGTCAACACTGTGGATGTGGTAGAAGTTTTTAACAGCTTAGAAACTTCCAACCGGTGAGGACAATCTCTCGTAAAGTGCTAGTCATTACATATCAGACATGGATAATGAGGTTCCTTTCTCGGATTAGAGGAATCAGATGATTTATCTTGAGGAGGGTTTTCAATTTTCTTTTTATTTTTCCCTTTCTTCTTGCTTCCTGGTTGCTTTGGATTCTTACCTTTGTCAGATGACACGGCATTAATCTTGGAAGCAGGAACCTCAGATGAATTTACAGTTTGATTTGTGGCAAGTGATTGACCAGATGGTCTACTTACCATTTGCGTGCTCAAGGAACCGATCACATCGTCTCCGGTGTGAGAGTCCCTATTTGATGATGAAGGTGGAATGGATTGATTTAGGCACAGAGCATGTGGAATTTTTTCATAGAGCATGCTAGATTGCGTGTAAATTAAATCCAAGTATTGGGCATGAGCAATCACTTTCTCTTCTGTAACAACTACACCTTTAGCCACATCCTCAGTGATATATGGCAATAAGGACTTAATGAACCACTCAGCTAAAAGCTAATCAGGAACATAGGTTATAACCATGCGATGACGATGACGCCACTCATGAATATGATCTGATATGTGAGTTGAAGTCGTTTGTTTAAAGTTGATCAAAAGTTTTGTTCCATTATCATATCTGATGGGTAACTGGAAGTGGGTCAGAAAAGCAGTGGCTAAATAGGTGAAATTATTAAAAGAAGCTCTCGGCAATTAGATATACCACTTAGCAGCCGAACCTATGAGCGTTCTTTGGAAAAGATGGAGTCTTATCGAATCATCATTCAAGGAGTTCAAAGAACGCCATAAATGATAAGTCATAATGTGATTTGACGGGTCTTCTCCAAGATTTCCGTTAAACTTTGGAATATTGGAAGGCAACTTATGAGGAATTACCGACCACCATGGTGCATACAAAAGTGGATCATTGGTAAGACGGTTTAAATCTAGTAATTCTAGAGTTGCCACAAATGGCAACTGTCGATTCAAAATAGGTTGAGAATATCCAGGATAAGATGGAATTGCTTGTGCCATAGGCCTTTGCATACCCGCATAAGGCAGATATCCTTGATAAGGTGGTGGGACATATCCGGTATATGGATTAAAACTAGGTTGACCTTGCATTTATCTATGACCGGGTTGGGCTTGATACACAGGACCCCGATATGCTTGATATTGTCCTTGCCGAGGTTGAGCTTGGAAAGTACGCCCATACTGAGGTTGGACATTCTGAAAAGGAGGTTGTGCATACTGTGGTTGCCAAGGTTGTTGGGGTATCAGTTGTGAAGTTTGATATTTCCCCCCAACGCCAGTCTGACCAGGCTAAAAATAAACTAAACCTATGGCAACTTGAGTCACTCTAGATAATGTCACACTAACCTGAGGTAATTGTACCCCAAAAACAAGCGGTTGTTTTATAACAGCCTGAGAAGTTTGGGTTTGCTAACTCGAAACTTGTGGTTGCGAGGTGGCAGAACTAACTTGCATAGGTTGAGATACAACAAGTTGAGCTTGTATTTATGGTTCCATAGTTACGACAGGTTGGGTCAAAATAATCAGCTCAGTTTGCATAGGTTGTGTTGGATATGCAAGCCTTGGTTGTGGTGGCATAGTTGGCTGCCACTGACAGACTCTCATTTTAGGTTGACTTGAATATGGCAGGGCATAACCATAGGGTTGTCCTCCTTGATAGGGAGGATGCAGTGAATAGGCATATTGCTGACCATATGGTGGCAATCCAGTGTTAAGAGGATATACGAGTCTTTGTTCACTGAATTGCGCAATTTGATACTGGTAAGAAGGATCAAATTGTTGTCCTTGATAAGAAGAACCAAGTAAAATTCCTGATGACGACATGGGTGATGACCATGGCAAAGAAGAAACCCCTGAGTGGATTCCAAACATAGACTAGTAGCCAGCCGAGATGGACGACTGTCCATATAAATGTTACTCAGGTGTGGTAGTAAACATCGAAGAAGTAGCAGCAAAAGATTATGTCATAGCTGCATCAGATGAAGAAGTCTGGGATGTGCGTGGTTGTTCTGCCATGGTTAACTAACCCAAAAGTTGACCTAATGAATCAAATGGTATCTCAGAGGCAACAACAGAACGAGGAAGAGATTGAGAATAAAGATACAAACCAAGTCCAAAATGATGTGGAGTCTCGGGGGTAGAATCTTCTTCAACTTCTTCCTCTATAACAATTATTACAGGTGGAAGGATTTCACCATCAGGTCCAAAAAAGACTTTTGGTGTTAAAGATGGAGTTTCAGGAACTATAGATGACTGAGGTATTTCAGTAACAACTTCGGAATGTTCAAGGTCAAAGTCTAGATGTTCTGGTAAAATAACTTTAGTTTCAAGGGAAGGTTCGTGAACAACTTCAGTTTTAGGAATGTCTTTGGTTTCAACTGCTATATGTTCTAGATCAAATTACAATTGAATAGGTTCAAGTTCTGAAGTAGTTTTAGGTTGATTAACTTCAAGTTGTGGATCAACTTAAGTTACTTGTTTACTTGTTTCTGTTATAGTGGCCTCAGGTAGCTGAGTAACTTCTTCTTATGCAACATATGTACCAGAAATAGTTGGAGTAACTTGAGGCTCTGTATTAGTCATGATAGGCGGCTCTGGTAAGTTAGATGAAGTACCAGACTCAGTTTGACAAGTCTGCCTTGATCGGATGGGTGTCGCTTCCAATGGCAAGGGTGGTTTGCTTGTAACTATCCTCGAACGATGGAGTGGAGGTTGATCTTCCTCTAGAATTGTTGATTGTTCTTATCAACATGAACTCAACTAAAGAATAAGGATGTTATTCACGGTCAATTAACTTTTACGACACTAGAACATAACTTTGCTTTTTCATTTTTAAAGAGTCGAGGAAAAACAAAAGATGACTCTAGTCGCTTTTAATGTTTAATGAGATTGAAAGGACAAGCACTCAGATGAACCTTTTCTTTTAAGTAGTCGAAAAGGAATGAAAGCAACTGCTCTGGAGATACTAGACAAGAGGGTTTACCAAACTAATCACAAAACTACAATATACACCTTGGTGGTAAATGAAAGAGAAATTACCAAGGATTTACTGTACGGCAATCAGTCTTCCTGAATGTTGTGTTCGGTGCATTGTGATCGGTAAGGCGATAGATTCAGCTTCCTAGGGATAAAGGATTTTAACTTGTTGGAGTCTCCCACTATATACTTGACGGTAGAGGGAGCACAAGTTTGTACTATTACTTATCGAATAAGAGAGGAGGAATCACCCAACCTCAATGAAAACGACAGCCACTTAGAGGTTTTAAGATGCTGGAACACGTCTCTAGCCTGGACAACTCTAGATGTTTGCATTAAGTTCCAATGCGTTATTAGGTTAATTGATGTAAATTTTAGGTTGGTCTTGCTTAAGATTTGCCTTTCAGGTTTCACCATGAGATGTTTTCTGAAAATACTAAGAATGCAACTAGAATGAGAAGCACTCTTTCCATTTGTTTTCAACAATGAAAATCCTAGCTATGACGGATAGAGCATACAAGTACATTTTAGATCAAACAACAAAGAGCACAAACTAATGAAATTCCCTAATCCATTCCTTTTGAACACACAAACTCTAACTCTAAAATGCAATTGCATGTACTTCTTTTTCTTTTTAGTTCCTCTTAATGTGAATGATGCAATAAGAAAAACTAATGCACAAGCGATTTAGAAACTCTTTTCACAAAAAATGTTGATTTATGAAAATTTCTCTTAAAGGGAAAGGAAGACTAAACGACACTTTCAACTTTAAAGAAATGAAGATTTTCGACACTTTAAACGAAAATATGAATCAAATGCACCAAATAGATCAATCGATTATTTATGAAGGAAGACTTGATGACACTTCATTTTTTAACAAATCAATCAATCAAAACTACTTTTCGACAATGGACTACAAATGATAAAACAAATACATAAAAAAAATTCAACAATCCAGCCTAAATTAGGTTGAAATAAGGAAAAACAGACTGTTTTCAGAGACAAGACCTCATCTATATCCAAAAAGCAATTCAAACAGCTAAAAATTGACAAAAGTGTTCAATTCCTAGATGGGAAAACTAACCCTAAAGGGATCAACGCAGGGTACAGTTAGAGACAATGTGTTGAATCACATTGTGTCTATGAAAAGGGTGCACTGTAGTGCACTGTGTCAGTCACAGAGCTGCATTGATTACAGTAAGACAATTTTATACTCAAAATTGACTCAATTTATAGTGAATTGAACTTGAATTTGATGAATAACAAAATGTATAGTATGTCAAAGTGTTTTAAGAGATTGATAAACTACTATAAGGGATAGGATCACTCCCCAGTATGGTCTCCATTTTGTTTTGGGCAAATTTAGTGTTCTTCAAACACCTAACCCTCTAGACCTAGTAGCTAGTCTAGAAACAACAGAGAAAGTAATTCATCGTGTTTCCTATAGTTAACAGATAAGAGAAATAAGAACAAAGGTACCAACCTGTAACTTTCTCTCGATCCCTCTCTCCCTTGACTAATTTCGCCACTCTCTTCCATACTTAACTCGCTTGGAAAGTACCTGCACACAAGCCGAGACAGAAACCCATCAAAGCATACAATAATGATGATCTATTAACTAAACATATAATTGAATCAAGAATATGATATACATCATATATACACATGAATGGAAAATTCTGAGAGTTCTTTATTAATAGAAGGAAAGATTATAACCCATGGAGATGCATGCTCGATTCAGTGTCATCCTTCTAGCTTCAAACCCTTCTCTCCTCATGAAGCAACAATTTGACATCATCACAATACTCTTGCAAATCTCACTCAAACAACATTTCCTTAGCTCAAGAAGTTCCAACCTAGACCAACCTTTGAATGCTTGGTCAATCTATAGCTGAATGGAGGGGGTTAAGCCATTAATGGCCCTCATGAATGCTTTGCCAAAATTGGGAAGTGGTTCCATGGAGGAAGGGATAATGAATTAAGGTTTTCATCCTCTTCCTCATCCAAAAGAAAGATCCATCGATCTAGAAACTTCCAGAAGCATCCATTGGATGAGGAATCCAATGGATTCATTTCAAAAATTCGATGAATCTCACTCAACGCAGATGAAACAAAGGCTAGGTGTGATGCATAGCACCCAGATAATGTAGTTCCTGCAATGCATTGCAGCCTGATAAAGGGCCACCTGCACTGTTCTCCCTAAGGGCATTTTTTGGATGAATGATGACATGAAAACTCTTGGGAAGCAAGCATGATGTAGGTTGACCTCATTAGGGAATGAAAACAACTAAATTAGGGATTGATGGACCCTAATAATACAGATCTGGAAGCTGGGGTTGATGTGCCCAAATTGACCTGTAACAATGCTTAAAGGAAAATACCAAAGATTATTATAAGTTTTTATAATTTTTTTAATTAAAATCAAATATTAAATTGCGAAATATAATAACTATGAACATGATAAATAAGATGAAAAATCACTGAACCAAGGTGATGACTGGTAAGAGCTAGGGTTTACAAAAATTATTCAAGCATTGAGCGCCATGGAGGGGTGCAAATGGTGGAGCTCCACTCCCTTCTAAGTCAGGCAGTCTCCATCCGAGGCAAGAAATTGCTGGAGGTTGGAAGAGGTCTTTCAAGAGGAGGGAAAGGGAACGTCAACGATGTAGAGGAGTAGACCAATAAAAGGGAGGAAGACAGATTAAAATAAAAAGAAGAAGAGGAAAAGAAACAGGACGCAGAAAACAAAAAACAAAAGGGTCCATATAAGCCTAAGACCGCGGTCACACCCAGAGTGGTATTAAGTGATCCAGCACTGTAGGCGCATAGGGATCACATGAGGACTTATGCTATCATTTGTAAATTCATGGGGTTATGGCCCACAGAGAAGGCGCTACAGGCGTGGATTAAATATCACTAGAAACCTAAAGGGGATATAGACTTACATCTTGGGTCAAAGGGTTTCTTCACTGTGGTCTTTATTAATATCGAGGATAAAGACAGGGTGTTTGAAGGAGGGCCCTACTTCTATGCAGCTACAAGCCTCTATATGTGACTTTGGATGATGAATTTTGTCCCGAAGCGTCAGACTTTCACTTCGGTCCCGATTTGGTATTCTACTCCTTACCTCTAGATTACTGGCAACCAGAATCTTTATCAGCAATAGGAAATAAATTAGGGCATTTTGTTAAAATATCTGAGGCAACCAGAAGGGGAAAGTACACCTCCTTCGCCCGTATATGTGTGGAGATGGATCTCTCTGGAGCTCTACCAGATGAGGTATCCTGGAAGTTTTTTTATGAAGAATGGGTGCAAACAGTGGATTATGAACATATTCCTTTTAGATGACGCAAATGCCATGAACATGGGCATCTATTTAGAGAATGCCCTCTCAAAAAAATAGAGAGCAGAAGTAACGTTACAACAGTGAAAGACACTGGGAGCTTTCATAAAGTGGGAAATAGAGGAAAGGGGGGTAAAAGGTTGCAAAAGAAAAACCACATAGAGGGACAACAGACAAGTCCAAACAGGTACCAAGTACTAGAAGAAGAGGAAGAGGTAAAAAAGGTAGATCAGGTCATGGAGGGTATCCCAGAGGAGAAGGAAAAGGAAGTAAATAGTGAGAAGACACAGAACATTAAGCAGCAAAATGGGACTATGCTGAGAAATATGGAAATGGAAATGGACCAAGAAATTACCTTGAGTAAGGTGGAAATGGAAGATCATGAACTGCAGGATATTCTCGAAAGAGAACACCTAGATCTAGAAAGATTCTTGAAACAGGGGACCATGGGAGGGGTGGATTCACTACCTCAAGAGGAGTTTAATGGGGTGCAATAGCTGTTTCTATGGAGAACTCAGGCTAAAGGACTAGGAGGGAAAAGAAACCTTGAAAGATAGGACAATGAAGGGATGAAAACCATGAAAACCACATTAGGAATCACTCCCAGAAACCCGGGAAGGAAAAGGGGCAGAAAAAAGAAAAATGAGCTATTGATGGAATGTGGAAAATTGATGATAGATTCAGGTAAGATGAAATATCTAACCAGCTATTCCTTTACAAATCTTTCATAATGAAGTTCACATCTTGGAATATTAGAGGTCTAGGAAGTCAAAGGAAACAAAGGATTCTTAACAACAGAATGAAACAAGAAACTCCTGATATGATTTTTATCCAGGAAACTAAATGTTGCATTAAAAAAATAAGAGAAATACACAGTAAATGGCTCAATAGATATGAATTTCTAGAATTCAAGGCAGACAAAGCAGTAGGAGGAATTCTCACACTTTGGAACCCCCAAAATATTGGCATAGTGGATGTAGAGGCATCTAGGCATTATTTATCAGTGGTTATTCAGCTTGTGGGAGACAGGGAGATCTATTTAATCACAAACGTTTATGGCCCTAAGAGACCTGATGATAAACTAAGGCTTCTTGCTTCTCTTGAGGATCTAAGAGATAGATATTCAGGAATACCATGGATTCTAGGCGGGGACTTTAACATGATCAAATCCCTATCAGAAAAAAAAGGTGGGACCAGAACTATAAGTAGAGACTCTATAGCATTTTAGACTTTTATAGACAACATGAAGCTAGTTGACACAGATACAAGTAATGGCCTCTTTACCTAGAACAACAAAAGAGGGGGAGAGTCTCAAGTAGCCTCAAAGTTAGATAGGTTCATAATCTTAGAGGACCTTGTGCTCACAGGCCTTGATATGATAGTGAGAATTCTCCCCTTCGGTGGCTCAGACCATTGGCCTGTTTAATTTGAGGTTAATGGCATTGGAACCCCAAAGAACAGACCTTTTAGATTTGAAAATATCTGGCTCACCCATCCAGAATTTATTAGCAACACTGAAAAATGGTGGAAAGAAGATCTGCAGATCCAAGGAACGAGAATGTTTCTATTACACAAAAGACTGAAACACATCAAGCTCAGGCTCAAAGATTGGAATAAGAATGAGTTTGGCAATATTTTTGAAGCAAAAAAATCTGTTGAAAGAAAAATGCAGGAACTTAATCAAACCCTTATCACAAATGGCTTTGATGGGGAAAGAAATGAACAAGCCAACAAGTATCAACAAGATTGGGAGGACTATGTAAACAAGAGGAAATATTTTTGAGACAGAAATCAAGAGTTCAATGGCTAAAATAAGGGGAGAGAAACACGAGGTTTTTCCATAGGTCTACAATGGAGAACAAGTCTCACAACAGGATCTCAAGAATCAAGGACTCCAGAGGCCAATTTCTCAACACCCATAAAGATATAGAAACTTTGTTGGTTCAACATTTTCAAAGCATAGCAGAGGAGCCCATCTTAGATAGAACACAATTTATCAGGGACTTCACAAAGCACATTCCTAAGGTAGTAACAAGAGAAGATAATCACAATCTTAATAGGTCGGTGAATGAAGAGGAGGTTAGTGATGTCATCAAAGAAATGCATAATAGAAAAGCACCAGGCCCTGATGGTTTCAATGTAGATTTCTTTAAAGCATCCTAGAATATTGTTAAGCAAGATATTCTGAATGTAGTGGAGGACTCCAGGAATAATAGAACCATATTGAAGGTGCTCAATACATCCTTCATCTCCTTGATTGCCAAATAGGACAATGCTATGACTCCAGATAGATTCAGACCTATAGCTTTGTGTAATGTGGTGTATAAGATAATATCCAAAATAATTGCCAACAGACTTAAACCCCTTCTTCCTACTCTGGTTTCTATGGAGAAAATAGGATATGTGGAGGGCAACAAATTCTCAATAATATCATTCAAGCGCATGAGGTGGTTCATTCATTGATGAGTAATAGGAAGGTGGGAACGATTATGCAATTGGACCTAGCAAAAGCTTATGATAAGTTAAATTGGATCTATATTAGGAAGGCCCTTCTAGCCTTTGGATTTGACCACAACTAGGTCAGGTGGGTAATGGCCCTGGTGACTTCCTCTAGTTTTTCAATCCTGGTTAATGGTTCTCCATCTAAGACTTTTAAACCTCCAAGAGGCCTCAGGCAGGGAAATCCTCCCTCCCCCTTTCTCTTTATTCTCATGATGGAAGGACTAGGATGAACCATCAAGTCTGCTAAAGAAGCAGGTAAGATCGAGGGCCTCAAACCTTCCAAGAACAGGCAGGCTTTGACCCATCAACAATTTGTAGATGATACCATGCTACAGGGCATTCCCACGGTCAAAGAAGCACTAGCTTATAAACAAACCCTGAGTGGCTTTGCTATGGCGACGAGTACAGAGGTAAGCCTTTCTAAATCAAAGATTTTCTTTTTCAATACTAACATTGCTATTCAGCGAAAAATCTCCAAAATTCTTGGCTTTCAAAGAGATATGCTACCTTCCAAATATTTGGGAATACCGCTTACAGACAAACCTCTGAACAAGATTGTTTGGGAGCCAGTGATTAATAAGTTACACGACAAGACTTGAAAATGGACAATCAGATCTTTGAACTTGGTGGGCTGACTGGTGCTTACTAAAGTTGTCCTTCAAACAATCCCCATATTCATGTTTTCAGCTCTTCCAGCTCCTAAAGGAGTTATGCAACAATGTAGAAATGTTCAAAGAGACTTTCTTTGGGGTAAAGGGGAGGAGAGGAAGAAATGGGCCTTGGTAGCCTAGGAAACTATTTGTAAACCTAAAAACCACAGAGGTCTTGGACTGGATGATCCTGAAGTGCTAAACAAAGTTTTAGGGGAAAAATTATGGTGGAGATGGATAAAAGATTCTGATGCTCCGTGGGCTTGAATTTGGAAAGAGAAATATGCTAGTAATTGGAAAAACAAGGACCACATAAGGATGTCTGGTACCATAAAAGGTTCCCACATCTAGAATAAAGCTTGGGAGAATAGAGGCATAGTTCAAAATAATAGCTTCTGGGAATTAGAGTGGGAGACCTAGCATGGTTTTGGGAGGATAAATGGCAACATGAACCTAAACTGTTAAGAGATGACTTTGTGGATCTCAAGAATGATACTGACACCAAAGGGTTACTATGGGTAAGAGATTTTTGGATCAGACAAATAGGGAAGGAAAATGGAGAACCTGGAAGAAAGTGGAATACAGGGATGACAACCTCTTGAAAGCAAAGGTTGATGTTCTTATAGTAATGTTGGACCAAAGAAAAATATTGATATCAGCTGATTATGACCAACTTAGATGGGGCGAAAACAATGAAGGCACCTTTAACCTTAAAGAGGCAAAGCACTTAGCCCTGGAGCTTGATTCTACAGAACTGGATTGGGTTTGGAAGAATCTATGGAAGAACCAAGGATGGATGAAAACCAAACTGTTCATGTGGCTGGTACATCATAAGAAAATTCTAACTTGGGAGAACATCCAGAAGAGGGGCGTTTTAGGCCCATCCAGATGCCAACTTTGTGAGTCACAAGAGGAGACGATGGAGCACCTCCTCAACACCTATATATTCACCTCCACGTTGTGGGATGGCATTGCCTTAATTTTTATACAAACAGATAGGGACAAAGGAAGCAATACCAATACCCTTAGCAACTGGAGAAGAAACTTCTTTGATTATGAAACGATAAACAGAGCTTGGGCTTTAACTCCAAGCTTCCTAATATGGAATGTCTGGAAAGAGTGCAACAATAGAATCTTCAAAGATAGAAAAGTTCCTCCGAGAGCATCATGGAATAGATCTTAAGACAGCTGAAGGAGACGGTTGGGACTTTAGTGCAAACAACCCCTAAAAATCCCCCTTCAAATGTTGATATGCAGATACTTCTTCAGTTGGGTATGCAAGGGCTTATTCCTCAAGGAAAGATTAGGATGGTAAAGCAACCGGTCACTGAGAAAGACTTCTAGCATCCTCCCCCTCAGGGATTTATGAAATGTAACATAGATGGGGCCTCTAAAGGAAATCTGGGTATAGCTGGTTATGGTGGGGTGTTAAGGGATGAAAAGTGTTGCATACATTACATTTTTCATTTCAATTTGGGAAGGGCCACAAACAATATGGCGGGGCTAATGGCACTACAACAATTTTTAGATATCCTGAAGCACAACAATCTTCAGAATATCATAATTAAAGTTGATTCTGAGCTGATCATCAATTCGATCAAGAGAATCTATTGTGGTTCGGCTCCACAAAAGGTCTCAAGACACTGGAGGTTGCTTCATGTATATCAAAGAATTCATTTCCACCTTCAGAACATGAGAACCTTAAGTTTCACACATGTGCGAACGACGACCAATAAATTGGCGGACATACTTGCTAATAAAGGAGCTCTCTACACTAAAAGCAGCAATAAGTATAGATGGCATGAGGTTCCACAGGGCAGATTGAGGGATGATTGTCTCAACCAGGCGAATGAGGACCAAGCGATATATCAGAACAAAGACTGTTAATGGTGGCAGAGGCTGGGTTTAGTAGATATACATTTAGTATGAAGTGGTTTTCTAGAGGTAATTTTGCAAATGGTACATAAGCCGTTGTTAGCTTTTTCAGCCTAGAACAACTCAAACATAGAGTTCTTGGGTGGAAGTTCAGCAACCTCGGGTTTTTTGCTAAACCTTCTCCTAAAACAGATCATCTCAGTTTTGATAGGTGGAAAGAGGGGATAAAGAGAATTCAGCTAGAAGGTACAACAGAGTCCCACCTTAGGTACATAATTGGTGGCATTGGTTACAGTGAACTGGCATGGTTGGTCTACATATTTTCGGGTGCTCGGACGACAGGAATCCCTCCTGGTTTTCGTCATAAGAATATTCCTCTCATTTGTTGGATCACGCGACTAAGGAACAAGGGTGGAGAGACAAATTGCAGTATGATGGGTTCAGGCCAAAGTCTTTACTTCCTTAGCGGACTCGAAATTTTCCTCATAACAACCTATTGTGTCAATACCCCCCTCAAGGTGGTTTATGGATTATCGGAAGCTCTCAACACTGGGAGTGGTTTCACTAATTTGAGCCCGATGCCACTCAACATGCAACACGTGGCTATAGTAAGAGAGAGAATACCACCCTCATCGGGAGGGTATTCTCTGGGCTTCTTTTCCATCCGATATGTTCCTCAACCGTTGGATCTGGCGAGGCGGATCAACAACCCAGATGCATCATGCAGGTTGGTGGGTCCGAGTCTTAGGCAGGTCTCTGGGTTATCGTCCGTGCATGTCTAGCTTCATGGTGAGCTTCAAGGAATTTCGGGCGGGCCACATAAGCATGGTTTATTCCCCTTTTGTGGACCCAAAATCGGAATAGCTGAGGGTTTAATTCCTTTTCGGGTTCGGTTACAGTTCCATCTTGTGGGGTTTTCTTTCACTCTGTTGTAACGGATTATAGTGCATATGTTTTGTGAATGACCTTTTGTTTGGGGAGTGTACCCTTGGTTCAATGGTTTAGCCTTTTACTGGTTGTCCCAAACCTTTGGGGGGGAAGTTTTTTCTATGTCCCCAGTTTCCTTTGGGTTGATTGTAATTTATGTAATTAATTCTTTTTGGTTATTTTGAATATAAGGCAGGACTCTCGCAATAGCAAAAAAAAATAATAATAATTATGAACATGAATCATTATTTTAATTATATGGTTAATTGATTTTTTTTTGGTTAATTATGGAGGAATTTGAACTAGCTAATTTTTTTAGTAGTAAACATATTCACTATCAATTCAAAACCAACGAATATCGATAAAAATAAATCTTAATTTTTAACTATTATTTATGTTTTATATATATTTTACATCTTTGTATATAAAAATATTTAAATTCTAATATTATGTATTATAATTTAAGTTTATTAAAAAAATTATATCTTCTTTTAAATATCATTGTATTGGAATACACATAGTCATTATTTAAAATTTATTTTAATGTCATAAATTATTTATAAGTTAAAAGAAATTTTATAATTTTATTTTATAAAAACAAATTTACAATTATTAAAATTCATTTATTATTTTTAATTGAATTAAATATATAATTGCATTTTAATTACTTAATAAAAATTAAATTAAATCTAGTGATTTAACATGAGAAAAACAGCCTAAGTCATCTCTCAAGAGTGAATGCATACGGGTTTATTAACCACTAAACCGTTATTTTAGATGACTTGATTTTCCTTGAATATTAGTAAATAGCAATCAATAATGATTATCCTACTATTAATTTAACAACTAAATTATAATATATTCTTTCCAAAAAAAAATATTTACTCTTAATTCCATTTTATCTACATACATAAATATTTTTTATTCAAAATAAATTTCTAAATAATACTAAAAATTGAATAACTAAATTATAATATATTTTCCCAAAAAATTATATTTACTTTTGATTACAATTTACCTATATAAATAAATATTCTTTATTCAAAATAACCTTGACAAAGCGATGAATAGAATTTGAATAATCTACTTGATACGCATACCAGAATACCATAATTTTATACGAAGAGGTTAAAATTTTGCCCAAGATTTTACGAGATTCCACTATTCCGAAGATTTAAAAGCTTATTAATTTATTAAACTTCTCGATATTTTACATACAATCTCTAAAATATTTTATTTTAATATTCTTCCTTACCAGATTCGAAGTACACATGATACCTTCCTGATTCATCCTGCACTCACTAATATCACTAGTAGTAATCGAAATAGTTTGCAGGAAACGAACCAACAATACAAAGACAGATGCTAACAACTCATTCATTTCCAAAATATGATTGGCATTCTCAGCCTGGTCTAGTGAAACTTATGCTTTGTCTTTGGAAACTGTACACAATCCAAAGCTAAATCCGAGCAAACCACCCTCTCGTTGTGTTGTTTCTTAGTTGCTTTATTCCGATGAAATTTTGTTAGAAAACCAGAGTTGGTGCCACCGCCAGCAATAGAACACGAAGAAATAAAATTGTAATCTGTTCTGAATGAATTACAACCCAGTGTCGATACAAGCAGAGTGTTGTAGAAGCTGTAAAAATGTCAGCGAGGGCCGTTGGCACTCATCATCAATCCCGCACCCCTTTTGTGCAAAACCAACGGCAAAGCAACGCAGAACTACACCGTCAGTGGGTTGGAAATGTTTGTCTGGTAGCCATTCAACCGAGATGAATGAGACAAGCCATCGGGGCAAGCAAATGATAGACTCCACGGTTGGAAACTTCATTAATGAACCAGGGTATGTAGGCATTTGAAAATTTAAAACGGTAACCAATGTAGGCATTTGAAAATATAAAACAGTAACCTATTAAATTATATGTAAAAGTTTTTTTTAATCAGATTCTGTCTGCATTCCATTACATTACCATCTGACGTTACCAAACCATATACATTATAGAAAGACCAGAAAGTAGCGTTTAATCTCAATTAATAAAACCACAACACAATCTTCAGGGATATGTTAAGGGATATGCCAAGTGACAACGCAAGAATCCCTATGAGATCCACATTCCAGTGTTCGTATCCTTGGTTTCATACAAGCACATGAAAAATTCTATAAAACCGACTTGTCTTTTATGAAAATAAAAATAAAGAAAACAATTATTCGGAATAAAGAATCGAAATACAAAATACACAAACGATAAAACCTTACACAACTTCACACACACAGATAAGATTGATCTCGTGATCACATGAAGGAGGTTTTCCTTTTCCCTGACCCTGAAATTTAAAGAATGCGGGAATAAAATTGACGACACATACTTCTCTCCTGCGAATAATGGAAAACTTGTTGGTTATTTTTGCTTCTGTTTGTGATGGGAAAATACCAAAACCATAAAATATAAAACACAGAGACTATGCTCTGTTCCTTTGCTCCAAGATCTTTTACACAAAGAAGTCTTTTTAAAAATAATTACACAGGACAGAGTATTTCACCACCATAAAATTTCCATTCATTAATAAAAAACATTTACATATTCATCCTCTTTCACTCACAGGGATTCACCAAAACATTTACTCTGCCTCCTATGAAATTTTACACCACTGTGTGTAAATATTTCATTTACATTCACTGCTGTGTGAAAACAAAATTACAGGGAGTTACAGATTTACCTTTTCACCTTTGTGAAACAACTCATGGATTTGGAACAAAACAAGCCACTGGTTTTTCATTTACTTCTCCTCTTGCACTGCTGTGCAATTTTTACATTACAATCAAAACTTTACTCTGCTGCATGAAAATCACTTTTACATTACAGACCCAAAATATCTATGCACTTCTGTGCATTCCTTGCAATACAAAATTCACCCTCTGTTCTTTTTCATTCGCTGCTGCGAATTCAAGTTTTCTATCTCACTGTGTGAGATTCACAAATTTCTCATTGGCGCTGCGAACCCCCTGTTTTTCTTCATATATCAAATACATTACAAATTGCATTTTTTTAATCCCCGCGGGTGGTTTTTTTTACAATACAAAAAAGGGTCAACGTTATATTAAAAAACATATATTAAAAACAATAAAAATAAATTTACGCCCATACTTTTATTTACTTCGCCGTATAAATATTAAACGCATTACCAAAAAACATAGCAATGTTTTTAATATAAGGTATGGGATGCATTTAATTTTCAACGGGCCGGCCTACTTTGGACAGGTTTAAACTGCACTGTCCTTTCCCGGAGATCAAACGGCGGACAGCAGACATGTTTAATCGAACGGATATCGGAAGAGGTAAATTGGGTGCAAGATACCTTCTGACGGATTGTCAGTGCTGATGTCAGGCCAGCATCACTTGCTGGACAGTTGTCAGCTCCAGATTGCATCGGAGCTCGATGCACGGAAACCACTTCACTCTGATGGGTGGTGCGATATGAGACCGGCTGGTTTTGATTTACTGCGTGGTTTTCTGCCCTGTTGACTGCTGACCGCGCGGGGTTGGTGAAATTATAATTTTAACACTCCCCTTTAATTTCACCTGCTGGGCATTCGGTCATACCCAGACA
>APFE031635391.1:15061-53666 GCA_000404065.3 Pinus taeda | reverse complement strand
GGAAAAATTATATTGGAACCAGAAGCAGTCATAGAAACAAGAACTCGACAGCTACGAAATCGATCAATTTCAGAGTATTTTATCAAGTGGAAGAACTTATCTACTGAAGATTCCACATGGGAGGATGACAATTTTATACAGAAGCATCCAGAACTACTCAAGTTTTGAGGACAACACTTTTTTTGAAGGAGAGGGGCATGTTGGGTCCCTATAATACTAGTGATTACCCCATTACTATTGTAGTTGTACCCCTTATTAATATTGTTGTGCCCCTATTGTCCCCATATTGTATTACTGTGCCCCATAGAATCCCTCTATTGTTATTTTTGTGGCTTTATATTATTATTGTTAGGTCGGTTGGGTTATATTGTGACTCCTTAGACTCCTATATATAGAAAGGAGGTTTTTTCATTTGAATCATGAAAGAATTGTTCATTTATGTAATGTCAAGGAGGTTGCCCCCTCAAATAGGTTGAATTCTAAGGCGTTGATCTATCTTTTCTATCTTTTTCTTGAGCTAGTTTCATAACAATCACAGTAGGATCCATCATCTGACCAAACAAGCCAAAAAGTAACTTTCTCGTCCAGATCGCCTCACATGCTACTTGACTTGCAACCATGTATTATGCTTCTGTCGAGTTGAGTGCCATAGATATTTGCTTCATGTTGTACCAAAAACCCATCGTGAACCCAACATTAAAAATTCCACCTGATGAACTTCCTACCCAACTTGCATCTTTGAAACCTCACAACTTCACTCCCTTTATCTGTTTGTACCAAAGTCCAAACTGGTTAGTGCCTCTAAGGTACCGTATAACCTACTTAACTTCACTCTGAAACAGTTTGGTTTCCCTAACCATAGCTTGGCTTAGTTGGTCGATTGCGAAGCACATGTTTGGTCATGTGTTCAAAAGATACATGAGTGAACCCACCAACTGCCTGTAAACAGTCTCATCCACTTCCTCACTTGAAGTGGAATCCTCTTTCCTCTAGTTGGTCGCTAGAGGAGGCTCCATGGGTTTTCACCTGTCCATGTGGAACCTCTAAAATATCTCATTGGCATACTTTCCCTAAGAGACAAATAGTTCCCGTCACCTATCCATACTTCCAATTTAAGGAAGTAGTGCATGATACCCTTGTCCTTCATTTCAAACTCTCTTCTAAGGTCCTCCTTGCAATATCTGATCATTTACTCATCACCATTCAAAATCAAGTCATCAACATATAAAACAATAATACAAAATTTACCTTCTAGCAAAATATGATAGAGGTTTGCACATACTTCACTTTTGGTGAAGCCCAAACCAGTGTGATAACTATTGATCCTGATGTACCAAGCATGAGGTGATTGCTTGAGACCATACAACGCTCTCTTGAGTTTGCACACATGAGACTCTCCATCAACAGTCTCAAAACCTTATGGTTGCTTGATATACACCTCCTCCTCAATAACTCCATTGAGTAATGTAGTTTTAACATCCATCTAGTGGGTCTTCCACCCCATTTGTGTAGCCAGAGAATTGATTGATTTGATGAATGAGTACCTTGCTATAGGAGAAAAGGTCTCCTCATAGTCAATCCCCTCAACTTGAGAGTACCCCTTGGCTAAAAAAAATTCCTTGTACTTTTCTATGCTTCCGTCTACTACATGCTTCACCTTGAAGATTAATTTTGAACCCACAATTGATTTGTTTGTTGGCCTTAGGACCACTTCCCAAACACTTTTCTTTACAATGGATTAGTACTCCTCCACCATTGCATCAACTCATGAGAGCCATGTAGCTAGTGTACCAAGCTGGTGACCTTCTCTGCCTACGCTGATTTGAGGGGCACCCACATTATCCCTCGCATCTTGCACAAGTCTCTCAGATTCTCTAGTTCTCTTCATGCCTTCTCTGGATGGTTCTGATTGAGTGATTGTCTCCACATTATGCTCATTGAGATGCATCTGCTCCATAACATATTGAGGCTCCTCCTTTGGATCTAAAAGCTCCTCCTCTGGTGGGATCTGAAGCTCCCTCTCAAGACGGCACCTCATGGCTTTGTCTTCATAAAATTTGACATCCCTTCACACAACTGTCATTCTGAGGGATGGAAAATATACAAGGTAGTTGTGGAGAGTGTTTTTGTAGCCCACAAAAAACCTTAACTCTTATGTCGACTCTAACTTATTCATTGACTCTTTGGGGAGATGGTAGTAAATAGAGGCTCCAAAAATCTTGAAGTGTGACACTTCCATCTTCCTCCCCAAGAAATCCTCCTCCAATGAGATCATTCGAAGGATCTGATGACGACTCTTATTCTGCTAATAGACCACTGTGTTGCATGCTTTAGACCACAAGTGCAGAGGTAGGCTTTTGTCATGCAACATCACCCGTTCTTCTACCACAATGCTATCGTTCTTCCTCCTAGCCATCCTATTTTGTTGTGGGTTGTGGGGTGTTGTCAACTCTCATCGAATGCCTTCTTTTGCATAGAAATTTTTAAACTCATTCGACATGTACTCACCTCCATTATTAGCTCCAAAGAGCCTTCACCTTCTTGCATCTTTCTTTCTCCACCAGTGCCTTGAACTCTAATACCTTGGAGAAACTCTCAACCTTCTTCTGCGTGAAGAATATCCATCACTTCTGTGAGAATTCATCAATAAAGATGATAAAATAATTATGCTTGGAAGTGGAGGTTATTGAGAAAGGTCCACAAACATCATAGTGGATCCTTTCAAGGATTGCATCTGCTTTGTTGTCCCAATCATGGAAAGTCGATTTTGTGTACTTCCCCAAGGTACACTCTTTTCATGTGTCCTGCTACTCTAGTGCTCATTTGGGGAGGAATGTGGTAATCTGTTGCATGATCTTCAAAGTGCCATGATGAAAATGGCCAAGTATTTTATGCCAAATTTCATCGACATTGTGACTCTTCACCTTCTCCACCTTTGTGCTCAATGTAGCACAATACTCCGCCTCTAGCTTGTACAGGTTCTTCCCACGAACCCCGATTTGCTTCACTTGTATCATGGCTATGTGCCTTAGGAATGTATTTCCTTTGCTAAAGATCACATCATAAAAATAGTCTTCCAAAACTACAACAGAGATAAGATTTTTCTTTAGACCCAGAACAAACATCACATCCTTGATCCTAAGAGAGGAGCCTGACTCCCTCTAAAATGTGATTGAACCGATCCCGGTTGCATCCTACCTTCCATAAGATTCCATCTCGATGTGCATCTGGAGATCCTTCTCCTCCAAGTCACTGAAAAAGTATATATTCCCTGTCATATGGAACAAGGCACCTCTGGCGAGGTACCACACGCTTCCCATCATTATGTTGGTCATACATGCAATCAGAGTAAAATCAAGCTCCAACTGTGAAGCCAAATCTTCACCCACTACTCCTCCTAAGGTCTTCTTTCTTGTCCTCTTGTGTGGATACTTCGTGGCATAGTGCCCATATTCATGACAATAAAACCACTTGATTATGGACAAGTCTTTATTCTTGCCCCCTTGACTAGATTTTGCTTTGGATTGGGATTTCTTCCCTTTCCCTTTCATTGCCTTTCCATCCAAGGCATAGTTCTCTTCATCCTCACTCTTGGATGAAGTCTTGTCTCTGGTTGTCCACCTTATTTCCTCATGTACCAAATCTGATAATAGGTGTTCCCAATTTGGTAGTTTCTCCCTCCCATTCACTGAATCTTGGTATATGTGCAAACTCTTGGGAAGGCCTAGAAGGGTTAGGCTCACAAAGTCATCCTCTACTACAGTAACACCAATTTCACCAATTTCATCATGACATTGTGTGAACCTGTTCAGGTACTGTGGAATGGTCTCGTTCCTCTGCATCTTGATATTTCAAATCTTGTCCTTGAGTGCCAGCTTCTTGTGGCAACTACTATTCTGGAAAATATATGTCAATGCTTGCCACATTGCATATGGAGTCTCTTTCCTGTGGATATTTGAGACAATATGGTCTCGTACTACCTCCAATATGATTCTCCTTGCCTCAGCTACGCACTTCTCCCATTTTGTTATATCATCATATGTTATTGGTTTCGGAATATCATTATCAATGAATTACTTCAACCCCTTATCTTCTGGTACTACTTCCATGTGGTCCTTCCATGCAACATAATTTGAGCTTCCCTCAAGGGAATACTCGAGCCTTAGTCTATTGAAATCCATCTTCTTAGTCCTGAAGAAAACATGCAACACTAATCTGCAAATTTGAACTTCCTGCAATGACAACTTTGAAATCTCTACTCTATTGTGAATCCAGCTCTGATACCATGTAGAAATTAATGTGTAGATTCAATACTGCTCATGAAATTTACTAAATCACAAGACTTGAATCTACTCTACCAATTTGTGGAAGTTGATTTACCATATAGAACATAAATCATAAGCATGCAAAGGAAACATCACACATGCACAAAGATTTATCTAGGGGAAAGAAACTACTCAAAACCCCTTACTATCTATATGTTGGAAATACTGAGAGGGGGAAGTGAACCAGTATTCCTTAGAAATTGACACATTTAATTCTTTTCAAAGCATTAGTTAATCTTCAATTTTTATTAATGTTGATGCAGTAATAATAGTAAATAAAAGAACACAATAGATACAAGAATTTTAGGTGGAAAACCCGCTCCAGGTCAAAAAACACCAAACGCTTTTCTAGTAAATTCTTTAATCTTCATCCCCAATTGAAATGAAAGAAACAACTTCCTAGAATTCTAGAAAATCATTCTTCTCCATCTCCCACTGGAAGGACGCCCCAATGCCCTGGTTCATTCAGTAATCAACTGAATGGATGCCCCAATATCCTCGCAAGCCACAACTCGCCCTAGCACCACCCTACAGCCCTGAAGTTTTCACAGGCTCCAACCTATAGGCGACTTCATGCACCTACCTAACACCTCCCTGCCACCCTATAATGACTGAAATGAGACAAGAGTGTGGATTCCCGTACCAGGGACAACAACCCATGACACAATATGATTTACAATGATTTTGACCAAACACCCAATCACACTATGACCTGCAACCCAACCATGAAATCATCCCAACAGATACTCCTATACCTCCCAATAATTCCTTTTCGACTCTAGGCATATTGACTCTTTTACAATAATGACTCTACCAATGATGACACTTTTACAAATGACTCTTTTACAACTTTACAATGATGATTCTTGGCCTTGACACTTCTTCACAATATATAGATGGTTTTCATCTTTTCAAAGGATGTCCCGCTACAATTTTTCCTTTGATTTGATACTTCTGCTCTTTAATTCTTGCTTGAAGTTGTACTTGAATTTTCTTCTACCTACATGCAAAATTTGCCCGATGAAACCAATCCCAAAAAAAAAACAAAATACCCTTCAACTTACCTCTGCCTGCAAAACACATGTAAGTGCATAATAATGAATAAATACAAATACAAATTACAATGTGTACCTGAATTGTGTTTGTCACTTTTTTGGTTGATTTGTTGCAAAGACTCCCACTCTTGTTATAGACCTGGACTCTGTGCAAGACTATATCCAAAACTGACCTAAAGATATATACAATAAAAACTAATGATAGACCCTAGACT
The DNA here is from genome assembly GCA_000404065.3 of Pinus taeda. NCBI lineage: Eukaryota > Viridiplantae > Streptophyta > Pinopsida > Pinales > Pinaceae > Pinus > Pinus taeda. Next base: position 48,071 of record APFE031635391.1, on the reverse strand, counting down.
TATGATGGACCAAGTTCTAAGTACAACAACAGAGACCATCCTATCAACTATGACAAGACAAATAACATGAACTTACAACATCATATAAATTTAGCAAACTTGGTGTAGCATCAAGAATATGTAGCATAAAATGTGTAGTATCAAGAATAGGACATCCGAAAAACTAATTGTGTCATATAGAAACATAGAGATATAACCGAGACACTATATATACTTACGTTGTCCTACAAAAACATATGCCAGAGATGATACTCAAAATTAAAATGTAAACACTAATCATACATACCTTGATGTAGGATACTTACACTTGATTGTTGATGTGTGGTCCTTACTACAGTGATCCTTGAGTGTGTGCTTTTTCTTGCCTTCTAGGAGCTCGATATTGAATCTGTTGTATCTATGTAATTTACGATCTGTAGGGTCTGAAATTTTGACTTATGGTAGCCCTATGAGTCTTGTTTCCAACCCCATATGTCTAATCACGATTGGATTCTTTAAGAAATATTTATCCCCAATCTCCCACGATGACCTGATGATAGCCTGGTTGAGTAGAGTGAACTTGTACGAAGTTCCACATGTCACTGTTGCGATGCTACTCAACAAACTACATTCCGTCCTATTTCTTTGAATATTTACGAAATTTGAATCCAATTCTCAGAGAGAAAGTTATGACAATTTTCCCAACGTCACATGTTTGACATGGAATTCGGGAGCCTGCAAAAACCGTAACTTCTGTAGATCATATCTCCGAAAATATAGCAAAACAAGATTTGAAATTCAGTCTCGAGGTTCATCATGATTTCAGTCCAAATGGGATTTAATTTCAAATTCTGAAGATGCGCAAAAAAAGGTTATAGTGAAAATTCCACGATGCCCTGTTTGAAGCCACAAAATCCCTACTAGAGGAGGATATGAGGGTCATTATTTATATGAATGTCTTGAGTTGAGAGGGTCCTCAACAAGTGAACGTTGGAGGGATTTAGGAGAAGTTTTTTATTATTAATTATTGGTTATTCAATGACCACAACCAATTATGAATGCCATGCCACAACCCCATAGGGTTTTAGCCCACTAACCGGAGTTACTAACTTCAAACATGAATTTCTCTCAAATCGTGAATAATTACTTAGTGTGCCACATATAAACGGAAACATATCGACGAGTAGAAATTTGTAGTCAAAATTCCCATGCAAGATCTGGGTAGCCCCTAGTGTTGTTTGGGTTGACATCAATGACAACCACTAATCAACAGTCTCCCCCTTTGGCATTGATGGCAACACTACTACTCCTCATGCGATCATGACACCTCTTCCTACTACCTTTTCTCCCCCTTTGTCATCAACGGCAAAGGGTAACTCCCCCTAACAAACCTCCATCCTGTGGACCTGTACACACCTCCACTCCCCCTTTCTACTCGAGTATATAAGAGAAAGATTCTAATGAAAACTAGGGAGAATCCTAATCTTTTGGAAAAGATACTCAAATGCTTCACGTGGTAATGGTTCAGTAAATATGTCAGCAATTTGTTCCTTTGTGGCAACATATTCAAGCTTGATATTCTTTTCAGTGACCTGCTCTCTAACGAAATGATATTTAATCGGAATGTGCTTCGTTTTGGAATGCATCACAGGATTCTTGGAGATATTGATGGCACTGGTGTTATCACAAAAGATGCGAATAGGCTCATTGAACTTGACTTGAAGATATTGCAAATTTTGCTTCATCTAAAGAACTTGAGTACAACAAGTTGTTGACTCAACATATTTTTCTTATGTTGTGGATAACGAGATTGAAGACTGCTTTTTACTTAACCATGACACAAGACAACCACTTAGATATAATGTTACTCCACTGTTACTCTTACGATCATCAACACTTCTTGCCCAATCTGCGTATGTATAAGCTTGGATGACCAGATCATTTCCTTTAGGATACCATAGACCATATTTCATTGTGCCCCTAAGATACCGAAGAATTCTTTTGACGGAAATAATATGAGATTCTTTTGGTGCTGCTTGGAATCTTGCTACTTGTCCAACTGCCTACATCACATAAGGATGGGAGGCTGTCACATATAAGAGACTACCAATCATGGATCTATACAACCTTTGGTCCACATCCTTTGAAGAATTTTCTAAGCTTAACTTGCAACATGTTACCATGGGGGTAAGCACTGGCTTGCAATCTTCCATTTGGAATTTCTTGAGCATTTCTTTGATGTACTTAGTTTGATATATGAATATTCCTTTATCCTGCTGATAAATCTAAAGCCCTAAAAAGTATGTCAGTTCGCCAATCATAGAGATTTCAAACTCACTTTTCATTTTTGTAGCAAAGCATTTACTTAATATGTCATCACTGCTTCCAAAGATTATATCATCCACATATACTTTGATAATTGTTAGTTTATCTCGATCCACTTTCACATAAATATTGTTGTCAGCACTTCCTTTCTTAAATCCTAGATGATGTAGATATCATCAAGGCGAGCATACAAGTCCTAGGAGCTTGCTTGAGACCATATAGAACCTTATTTAATCTGTAGACATAGTCTCCTTTGTTATAGAGAAGAAAACCTCCGAGTTGTTCAATGTAAACTTCTTCATCCAATTCACCATTTAGAAAAGCTAACTTAACATCCATTTGGCGGACCTTGATTTTTTTAGAGCAAGCATAAGTGAGAAAACATCCTGATAGCTTCCATTCTAGCAATGGGAGCAAATTTTTCTTCAAAATTGATTCCTTCAACCTATGCATATCCTTTGCAGACTAATTTTGCCTTGTTCCTAGTAACATGTAATCCTTCAATTGTTTTGCTCCCACTGAACTTGTAATGAAACTGCCATCCTGTTCAAACTACCTTCCTGTCAATCGTAGACTTATGCCATATACTACTGCATAGACTCCTCCTCTACAAACATTAAGGAGTCAACAAGCCAGATTGTTCAAAATAGTCAGTCACCTAACGGGTCATCTTGACTTGAGTCATTATCTAAAGAAAATGCTAATTCCTCATGAACTTTTTCTTTTACAAATCTTGAAAGCATAACTGTTAAAACCTTACTATCTGCTTTGTCTTCTTGTACCTATTTCCTTTTCCAGGCCTTCTTATTCCTGCAATCTCGAGTCATGTGCCCATATTTATGACACTTGAAGCATTTAATGTTGTCCATAGGTGATTCCATCTTAGATCTGCAACCGTGAGTGTTATGGCCATAGTTATGGCATTTGAAATATTCAAAGTTTGGCCCATCTAGCACGTATTCTCTTCTAACAAATTCATCATAGAACCTGTCTCGTGATCCTGCAAACTTGCTTCTAGGGTTTTGCAGATAATGATTGTACCTGTCAAAAACATCACAATCCCTAGCCATATGTCCATAGTTAGCACATAAAAATCAATAACCATTAAATAAATGTGCACACCTAAATGGTTCATTCGGATGCGATGGTCCTTGATAGTTGTATGTATCAATAACTTTACAATCCTTGGCCATATGTCCATAGTTAGTGCATGCAAAACAATAGCCATTAAAGAAACGAACATACCTGGAAGATTTTTCATTCTTCTTTGGAGGCAGTGTTGTAGTTTGTTGTGGTCCTTTGTTCTTGATTGTTTTGGTCTTGTTCTTTGGAGTTGAAACAGTTTTCTTTGGCTTTTCACTTTGATCAACTTCCTTCTTAGAATCATCCTGCAAAGATGTGGAGCGTGTACCTTCATTAACTGGAGCTTTACCATCTTTAATTGCCTTCATTTTTTCTTCTTCATCTGTCTTATCTTGTAAGTGTTCTTTTTGTGATCCCTTGAGTTTGTTGATCTCATCACGGGTTGCATCAAGTTCTTCTTGCTTTTGAGCAAGATCTTCTTGAAACTGTCTTTTCAAGATCTTCCTTCTTTTTTCTACCTCCTCAACCTGTAGCTTGAGAAGAGTGGTCTTATCTACTTCTCTATTGAGAACCTGTATCTGTTCCTTCTACTTCTCATTTTCAATCATGAGCCTGCTTATTACTACTAAAGATGTTTCTAATTCCTTTTGCTTTTGGTCAATGGTGGATATGTATCTTTGATCGGATTCCTTCCTTTCAATTTTTGCTTCCTGCATCTGTTGTGTGATCCTGCTAATCTCTACAAACATTGTGTCGAGTTCTTGTTGCTTTTGCTGGACTTCTCTCTTGAGGTCTTATGTCGTTGTATTCTTGATTTCTTCCAATTGAGTTCTAAGACTACTAATCATCTTCTCAAACTCTTCATTTTCTTTGATGATTTCTTTTGTTGTCTTCAATTCTGCTTCCAAAATTCTTGTCTTTTCCTTTTGACTTTTGAGTTCCTTTATCACCTTGATCACTTGATTTTGAAACTCTGTTTTACTCATTTCTCCCATTTCTTCATCATAATCAGAAGGATCCGAAATTTTAATAACATATTGACCTGATTGCCTTGTTGAATAGAGATTATGAAGCTTTTCCCAAAGAGCTTTAGTTGTTGAACATTGACAAAATTTTGTTTTCAGAGAATTTGGAAAAACATTCAAAATTACATTAATGGCCTTTGAATTGTACCTTTTAGCTTCATTGGTAGATGTGTCTCCAAAAACAATTGATCCCCATACCCTATGTTCCAGCAAATGTACTTCCATCTTGGATTCCTATATCTAGTAATTATTTGCATCAAAATTAGGGGTTGGTACACAATTCTCACTTTCTTCAAATTTTGTTGTACCTGTATTGTTTCCGATAAAACTAGTGTCTATTTGATCTTCTAGTCCCACTAAGACGAGTAGCTATCTTAGAAACAAACAATTCAAAGTAACTTGTGTTTTCCTTTATGGATGATAGATAAGAGAGAAGCAGAGAGCACCAACCTTAATCTTTTGCTTGGCTCCTTGCTTGTTTCCTCTCTCCTTTGATAGAGTTTTCCATGCCTTTCTCACTTGTCCCGCCTCAAAGATCAGCTGTGGAGGCAAAGCAACAAAACACCATCAAAGCATAGAGATCTATGATACCATAAATAATGCAGAAACAGAAGTACATTAACCATACAATTGCATTCACAAATACAAGATTCACAGATACACAAGTATATGGAGGAAAACTCAAATAACTTTATTGATAGTAGAAGTAGAAGAGAGGATTAAAACCTAGCTGTCTGATCCAACATCATCCTCCTAGCATGAAAGCCTTCTTCACCTCATGAAAAGCAAGATCACCCAATAATACAATGTCTCAAAGAGAAACCAACAACACTTCCTTACAAATTACAAAATTCCAGCCTCCAAATCTCTGTGATGAGTGATCCATATATAGATATTTGCAGGGGGGTGAGTTAGCTTCTGGGTTTTTTATTAGTGTCATTTCACTGATAGCTCTTGGTTCCACTTGGATATTTCATGATCTCTTACTCATCCCTGGGTGAATTCAGAGAGGCAAGTGTCATATGAGAAGTTTCTAGAAGATTCTCTGGGTTTCCACTTAGCAAACTGTCTCTGCCATTTGTCTACTCTCACCCATCGCACCCTCCAGAAGGCCTTTTCAGTATGCATCGCACCCCCCATGTGTAATAGGTGAGATGCATCACACCTTGACTAAGGAGCTGTCTATATGGGTCAGTTTTGACCAATTCTGAGTAGTTTTTCAGGTGGAACATCTGGGAAATGATGTAATCAGTTGACCATAATCCTTTAGGGTATGAAACAACACTTTTAGGGGTTTAAGAGCCCTTGGTTTATCGACATATGTGATTGGGGTTGCAGTGCCCAAATATGTCTATAACAGTTGCCCCCTAAAGCATGAGGTCATAAATCTTCTGATGTCGGGTGAAATGCTTTATCATGAGGATCTGAAGTTTTTCGAACTGGAAGGTGACCTGTAATAAGACACAATACAATACATTATCTTCATATTATTTTCATGATCTAGCTGAGGCGGGCATTCCCATTCTCAACTTTATAAATTCATTTTCATGTACATAGGATAGACAATCGTGTGTTGTTGCAGATTGGTGATTCTTATAGAGCCATCATCCCTTAGCTTGGATGATCATCTGTGCAGTTATGGAGTACATTTGATGTCTTTATTTTCCTGAATATATCGCAGCCCGGATAGATGAAACTAGATCCAGGGTCTTCAAACTCGTTCAATCTTCGCCCAATGTACAAGTCGATCATGTGAAAAGATGTTCTAGAGTCGAACATGGAAAGACATTGCCTGATTACCAACCAATGATGTAAGCTATTAATAGGCACGAGAGGAATCACTGATAATGATAATGGCCCTCAAGGTACTACAGTACAATTCACATGGTGTGAATATATGAGTCGACATCGAACACCACGCAAAATCTTTCGGTCGAAGGCCTTTGATGTAAACATGCCGCCATAAGTGAGAAACTTGTCATTGAGGCATGCAAACTTCAAAGTACTGAAAGGGTTGTTCCTAAGTCAACTTCTTGGATAATGAGCTAAGGTCAGCAAGAAGCGACTTGTCGTAGGAGGACCTTAATGAATCCCACATCTACGACATGAAACGAAGCAAATGATTTTGTGGAGGTGAAAAAGATCTAATGATACAAGGTTCAGGAATGGAAATCATGAAAAATGGAGAGTGAAGGTATTGCGGTGGATGAGGCGTTAGCTAGGTTGGCGAATTCTCTAAGCGACTTGTCTTGAACATATCAGCGACACTTGAAATGGATTGGTAGCGTTAACCCAAAAAATGGATGGTACGGAGGACCAATGGTGATGTGACTGGTGAATGGAATAACCCAATCCAACTCAATCATGGTGATGGAGTGAAAGTGTCATGTTCAAGAGCGACCTGCTACCAATGAAGTTCTTCAAGTTTTCTTCCCTTTTTCCCCAGTCACTGCTAACTAATACCTCTTTATTTTTGTCAAGCTTGAGGAGGATAGCATATGCTTGTTCTATAATTTGCCCTTCGGGCAAACCTGTCGCTATGTTTTAGCGAGCCTAGCAATAGTGAAACTCGCTCTTGTCTCGATGGACAAGTTTGTCGCTATTGTTTTAACGAGTTTAACGACAAAGATAACTTGGTCCTTTTCATGTTTAGAGAGTTTGAAAAGGGACGAAAAGGAAACTCCAGCAATCCTTTTTCGTGGCATAATCCCTTAAGTCTGAAAAAGTATAAAATAATACAAAATGGATGACTTTTCGATAGTTTTAGCGAGCCGAAAAAGACAAGCGCTCGATATTTTTGTGGAATGATCCCTCAGGTCCAAAAATATTAAAATGTAAAGGAGGGATGGTGCTTCCTTTTACTTTAACGAGCTGGAAAGGCCAGTAGCTTGGCAATATTTTCATATTTTACGAGTCTAAAAAGAGCTTAAAAGAGACTCACTTTTTAGGAACGAGTGGTGTTTTCTGGTAGCAAATGGTTCCAGGTAAGTTTGGAACTTCTCAAACATGGCAGTGTAAAAAGGGTGGCTAACAAAATCACTCATCGCAGTTTTTCCTCAAAAGGGTAAACAATCAAGTGGAGGCATATGATCGGCTAAAAGAGTGGAGGTGACGGTAAGAACACAACCAACGCTAAAAAGGTTGATAGCAATGCAATCACAAAGGTTATTTACCGAAAGGCGAGTTTATTTTTTAATGAGCTTGAACCTTGTGCCAACATGTGCTCAGTGCTGGGTTTATTTTTTAACGAGCTTGAACTTTGCAGAAACATTGCTCGTTGATAATAGTCAGAGATGCTCAATTTACCATTAACACTATATTCTTTCGACGGTCGCACAACCTGTTCATTTACTCCATCATATTGATTAGAAATGTCAAAACATGCTTGAAAAATGAGTTAAAAACTAAAATCTTACTTGAATTACATGAATAGTAACATAAAAGCAGTTTTACCTCTCATTTTTACCATTTCATTCAAATTTGGGATTGTTGGAGCTCTGGAGGTATTTTCCCCCTCAAATTTCATCGGTTGATTTCGGGAGATCTGATGGACTATTCTTCGCGCCGTCAGGACTAGGTAGGAGCTAACCCTGAGCTCTTCAATTTCATTTCATCATTTTCTGATTTGGAGCAAGCTTTCCCCCTCTTCTAGGCCCCGGGAGTTTGAAGTTTTCGTTCTCTTCCCATCGCACCTAGTTTGCATTGAAAGGTGTGATGCATACTAAGTTGGCCATTAGCTAGTCAATATGCATCTCACCCTGTACACAGGCAGGGTGCGATGGGTGCAGAAGGGAAATTTTGTGTAGTGTTTTCTCGTGAAATTTTTGCCTGTTTTTGCTCAAATTAGTATCCTAATTCATCTTTTGTTTGTGTTTCAGAGATTCATTGGATCAAGATGGTCGTTACATGGTTTGAACGCGAGCATGAAGAAGAGGACATGATTTCCTTACATGGTCCAGGTAGAGTTACTGCATTGCGAAACTGTGGCTTGCTCAAATTCTTTTGCATATCCAGCATGAGGCAACAAATCAATTTGTTGCAATATCTTCTCGATGTATGGGACCCGATCAACCAGGTGTTCTATATTAGAGGTAAATCCATTCCTTTGACAGTTGAGGATATCTACTTTTTGACTGGGTTATCGAGGCGTGGTGCCCCTCTCTCACTATCAGGATCCGCCCATGGGGGTGAATCTGTGAGGGATTATATTCACCAGTTTTGTAGAGATGGATCTCAGCCGAGCAGGGATGGTAAGATCAATATTCGAGATGTCATTGGCCAGTCCTTGAGGACTATTTTATTCACCTTTTCTAGATTGGCTGGTAGCGCGGCTCTTCATTTGGCCAACATATCGTATATGCAGTATGCCTTGGAATTCTTGGAACCAAAGGTATGCAACTGGTGTAAGGTAGTGCTTCTGGTTATAAAAGAACAGCTTTCCAAGGTGAAGAATGGAAGATCCAAGAACTTTGGTTATGGTTCCATTCTGACTGCTTTCGCCTTGGAGAGGATTCCACTGATGCAATCACAGTAAATTTCACTAGGATTGCCAGCATCGAGGGAACCACAGATGCAAAGATGGGTTGACCACATGGACAGACATGCTGACCAATCACAGAATTCATTCTCTGATGCCTTCTTTGAGTGGTTTAACTATCAGGAGATGGTCTTCGCCGAGTATCCATACGTTGGGATGGATTTCCGAGGCGATCCAGATTTGGTGCTACTGGCTGGCAAGTAATGGAGTGTCATGGGTAAAATGATCTAACCATATCTTTGTTTATTGCTTTTATAATGTTCTTGTGTTTTTTAAATTTTATCAAGACTAATCCCATATATTTGTGCAGATGTTGGGCTAGTGCGACCAGCGGCACACCCAAGGGTAGCAGCTGCCATTCCAGCAGGAGAGGTTGTAGGGAAGGTTGTCCTTTGCGATCTATACATAGCAGAGACCCTTGCAGCATTGCAGGATCAGATCGAGGGTCTCGCCCTTATTATTCAGGATGTGAGGACCAACGAGTTACCTCTGAGATTACAGCGCCATACCATTGATGTGTCGAGTCGATGGACTAGGATCTTGTGTATGATCGCATAGGCAGTGACTTGTTATCACCAGCACCATTAGTCTAGGGTGTTTTTCTGCATTTTTGAGTTTTTGGGTCGTATGACCTATTTTTTCTTGGACACAGAACATTTTGTAAACAACTATATATATTTTTTATTTTCGGAGCTTTATTTCGGTTAAATTATGTGATCCTGATGCAAATGTTAATTGAAATGATTTTTTCTTTATAAATGTTGCAAATGTCTATCTAACACATAATTTGCTAATGAATCAGTTAATGTGTTTAAGTTTCTGGAAAGGTATTGATATTGAATAGAATCAAACTGTTTTTCCAAAATCCTGACCCTTAGGAACATAAGATAGATAGCTGGATTCCGAACAGAATAGATGCCAGTAAGTTGTAGGATGACGAGTTGTGAATCTAGCCTAACAACAAGTCAGCATATGCCATGTGTGATGGCATCAGAGAGAAGCTCCATCAATGCGTTGTACTCAACGATGTTGTTCGTTGATCGACCAATACATATCCCTCTGAAACTCACTAACTCGCTGCTTGGATCAAAAATGGCCCAGGCTGCAAAAGATAGGTTCTGCGTACTACAACTAGTTCCGTCGACGTATCCAACGAATGATTCCAATAAGTCCGACATCTGCAACAAATGAAAAGTGGATTACCTAACCAAAATGATAACTCTTGATGAAAACAAAAACATAACAAAAGCATATAAAGAGATTACTACACTTAATCAAGCATAGTAACGCTTAAGATACAACCCATTCCAGGGTTGCGACAATGGAATCCCATCGTAATCTACTAGTTCCTAGGCTCCTTTTGCTAATACTCTTTTAGCAATGTAGGGGCCCATCCACAATGGTTCGAACTTACTTGCTCCCAATTTATCAGAGTCCTGATCATAAAGCAAGACTAGGTAACCTTCTAAGAAGACACACGGTTTGACATTTTTGTCAAATTGCACCTTGACACATTTCTTATGAGCTTCGTTAGCCAAAGCGGCATCACGACGGGTTTCATCCAATTGGATTAGTTACAAGAAACTAGCCTCTTCCTTCGAAGTTTCAGGAAGTAGATCGATTGCGAGCTTGAGAGATGAATTTTCACACTGAATCAGTAAGACCGCTTCCAAGCCATACACCAATTGAAAGGGTGTAAATCCGGTCACATTTGTCACCAATGTCCTATATGCCCGCAAGGCTGAGTATAAGATTAAGTGCCAATTCCGTTTGTGGACTCCAATCATCCTTTGCAACATGCGCTTCAGGACTTTGTTGATGGCCTCAACTTGTCCGTTAGCTTGCAGATAATATGGGGTAGAACTATCGTGGGATAGTCCTAATTTGGCAACTAATTCAACCATCATGTGATTGCGAAAATGCAATCCATGATCTGTGACTATAGCCTGTGGAACAGTGAATCTAGAGACTACATGATTGAAAAAGAAAAGAGCAACCGTTTCGCCACCGTTGTTTAATGTAGGCATCGCCTCGACCCATTTTGTAAAATAGTCAACTGCGACTATGATATACCCATGCCCCCCGGTCGAGGTGGGGTTACATGTTATGAAATTTATGCCCCATTTGGCGAATGGCCCAACAACAACTACTGGATGCAACAATGCGGATGGTAGTCTGGTTTTGCGATCGAAGATCTAACAAGCATGGCACCTTCTGACTACGATTATGCAATCTTTGAATATAGTAGGCCAGAAGTAACTCGCTCGTAAGATATTTTGCGTCGTAGCGTAACCAAATTGATGCCCCCCACACGTGCCTGAATGACAATCATTCAGGACTTTTTCGGCCTCCTCATGTGTGAGTCACCTTCGCAGAACTGTATCGATACCTCAACGGTAAAGTGTATCACTGATGATCATGTAGTCTTTGGCTTGGTATCAAGTACGTCATTGTTCAGAGTCAGAGGTATTAGGCCTATATGTTTGGGCTTGGAGATAAATCAGTATATCTCCATACCACGGATTGCTTGTCAGAAACAAAGATTCATCCATGATTGATGCTTTAGATGTTGAATCGTTGGACGACGATGGGAGGTCACATGGTAACTCTGCGAAAACTAGAGATTTCTTTGATTTGGATTTTGTGAATTCAAGATCAAACTCTTGCAAAATGGCTATCCATTTTGAATATTTGCCCCCTAGTAATTGACGCGACAGAATGTAAGTCATAGGGTTGCAATCTAAGAAAATGGTAGTTTTGGGAAAGAGGATATAGTGTCGAAATCTCTGTACTGCTTGAACAGCAGCTAGAGCCAGCTTTTCAACATAGGAGTACTTACTTTCTATATCATTTAAGTTTCGACTTAAATAATAGATAGGATGTTCAATTCCATTCTCTTCTTGTACTAAAACCATTGCGATGGTTGTATCTACTGCAGCTAGATACAGGTTAAAGTCTTTTTGATAGTCATGAGCATACATTAATGATGCTTTTATTAGGGATTCCTTTAAAGCATCAAAGGAAGATTATGCAACCTGATCCCAATTGAAGGGCACTTCTTCTTCCAAAAGATGCATATAACCTTTAGCAAGTTTGGCGTAATTTGGAATGAACCTCCTTAGAAAATTTGCTTTCCCTTGAAGTTTCTGAATCTGAAGCAAATTTGAAGGTGGAGGCATGTCGATGATTGCCTAAACCTTACATGGGTCAAGTCAAATCCCGTCCTTAGAAAATATGAAACCAAGTAAATGACCAGAACTGACACAAAACACACACTTGTGTGGATTGAGTCATATTTTGTAGTGTTGGCAACGTAGAAATATAGCTCTCAAATGTTGCGGATGATCAATCCGCTTTCACGAATGATCCAGTAGATCATCGAGATATGGTTGAACGATGTGTTTTATGTCATGGAAGGCATATTTGATTTCCCTCTGAAAATTTTCCCCTGCGTTCTTTAAACCGAAAGGTAATTTACGGTACGCAAATGTACCCCATGGACATATAATTGCAGTCTTCGACTGATCCTGTGGCTGGATGTTTATTTGATTGTATCCGGAAAATCCATTCATGAATGAAAAGATTTCACATCTGGGGCATTCATCAATTATCTGGTCGATGAAGGGTGTAGGGTATTTGTCCTTCGAAGAAGCTTGATTTACATCCCTATAATCAACGCACACTCTAATCATTCCTTGCTTTTTCATGACAGGAACAATATTCGATACCCAATCAGTTAGAGGAACAGGGTAAATGAAACCAGCATGTAAAAGTTTTTCAACTTTTTCCTTGATGGCAGAGGCTTTCTTCGAGTGAATCTGTCGAAGCCACTGTCTTACTGATTTGACATCTGGATGCATCTTGATTTCATGTTCAACGATGCTCGACTCAATGCCTGGAATTTCTTCATATGACCATGCAAAGACATCTCTGAATTCATGAAAGGGAGCGCAAAATATTTCCAGTTCTGAAGAAGAACAAGATTTTCCAACATGAATATTCTCTACAACATTAGGTTTGGTCGAGATATTTATGGCGATAGTTTCTTCAATATTGGACAGATTTTTCTCGGAATCCACCATATTTACAGTATTTGATAGAAAATCAAAAACTGAAGGATGATTAAGGTCGCTGGAACAATCTTCGTTGTTATCCTGAAGATGGGAACTATGGTGGTAACCTTCCCATGGTGCCTCTCCTATCATCATTGACTAAATGATTCCTTCATCTGTAGAATGTATACGTGACCAAGGATCTGAAGAGGTGCCATATTCTAGAGACTAATCTATCCAAACACTTGGTGAGTGTTGATTTGGGTTTTCCACCCAGACCAAGAAAATTGATTGCTACAAAATTTCTATGGGGCTTGGGGGTAATACCTAGCGATGATCTATGCTAACAAAATGTTAGAAAATCTTCTTACTCTTTGTTGATGTAGAAGATACCATATTACAAGTTTCCACCGTGGCCACTTCCGCCAGATTACTCGGAGGCAGGAGGGAAAAAGTACCCATTAAGGCAAGGTCTTTTAGGAGGCCTACTCTGACATTTTGAAGCAATTGAGAGCTTCCATGGATCATTGGAATGCTTCCCGTAGCTTGTGAACTATTGGGGAAAAAGGTTAGTTGGTCAAAGATTGTAATTATGCCTTGGAAGGGAAACACAATCTTTCTAAATATGTTGACACAACAGCAGCCATAGCATAAATCCAGGGCCTTCCTAGTAGGATATTGTAATCGAGGTTTCCATCAATAACTTTGAGTTCAATTTCTATTGTCTTGCCCCCCAATTCAATTTGCAAGTTACTTAATATCCCATACGGTGTATATGTTCGTCCATCAAATGCTTTTAATGTAGTTGATGATCTCGACAAGGGTGGTGAGCCTAAAGTTTTCCAGCAACTCATTGACATAATATAGGTAGATTCCCCCTCATCAATGATTGTTCGATGAACAGTTTTGTTGAGGGATTTTATCTGTACAAGGAAGGCGAGTTGGGCCAGTAACTGAGGTTCATATCCTTTGTGGTTAAAGTCCACAAGATTAGAATCTGTTGGGTCAATCCCACCTATTACTGATAATAAAGCCTGATTTTGGGAGGGGCAGTTTTGTAGTACTTCAAGTGTCGACATAGTGGATGGCGATTGAGCCAAATCCTCTACTATATTATAATTTTGTGTTGCTCAAGCACGAGGATTAAATGTATATTTATGTACTACTCCCTTTGGCGGCTTTATTGTTAGTTCAGGAATGATGGGTGGCACAACTTCCAATGAAGTTGTTGTCGAACTACTAGGTTGATCCGTAGCCTTGTTGTTCGACATTTGTGGATTCCCATAATATTTATTCCTTGTCGATATCAAAGCATCATTTTGTTGTTTCGAAATGGACAACATAAGCACTTGGGATGGGGAAGCATGATCGATAGCAACCAGATTGGTTTCTGGGTTTGGAAACGGATCAGTCAATACTGTGGAGGTACTTGAAGTTTTCAAGAACTTCGTGACCTCAACTCAAAGCAGACAATCTTTCGTCCAATGGTCCTCATCACATATGAAACATGGTTGATTAGGTTTCTTTCACCCAGCAGGGTTTCCAAAAGATTTTTCAAGAGTCGATTCTTCCTGTTTCTTTTTTTTGTTTTTCCCTTTCTTCTTGCCCCCTAGTTGCTTCGGTTCTTTGCCTTTGTTCGATGACACAGCATTAACCTATGAGGCAAGAAGTTTCTCATTTCCTTTTTTACTAGAAACTGCAAGGGCCTTACTAGATGGGGCCTTTGCGGTTTGCGTACTTGAGGTGCCAATCACGCCATCACCAGCATGAGTGTCCCTCTTTGATTTAGGAGGGGGAGGAATGAAAAATTGTGGTCTAAGAGCATCAGGAAATTTGTCATAGAGTGTGCCAAACTGAGTATAGATCAAGTCTAGATATTGCGCATGAGTAATGACTTGCTCTTCAGTGAAAACTCCTCCCTTAGCCACATCTTCTGTAATAGAAGGTAATAACGACTTAATAAACCACTCAGCTAGAAGCTGATTAGGAACATATGTCTTTACCATTCGACGATGACATCGCCACTCATGAATATGATCAGATATGTGAGTGGTTGTTGTCTGTTTAAAATTGGTAAGGAGCTCCATTCCTATTTCGTACATTATGGGTAGCTGAAAATGGGTTAAAAAGGTAGTGGCAAGGGTGCTGAAGTTATCAAATGAAGCTCTAGGCAATTCAATGTACCATTTCGCTTCCGGACCAGTTAGCGTTCACTGAAAAGGGTGAAGCCTAATCGAATCATCATTGAGGGTGTTGGATGAACACCACAAATGAAAGGTCATTACATGATTCGATGGATCTTCACCTAGATTTCCATTAAATTTAGGAATATCTGAGGGAAGTTTATGAGACATTGATGGCCACCATGGGGCGTAAGAAATTGGATCATTCATTAATCGATTCAAATCTGGTAATTCTAGAGTTGCCACAAAAGGCAACTATTGATTCAGGTTTGGCGAAGCGTACCCAGGATAAGACGAGATTGCCTGAGCAATAGGTCTTTGCATACTAGCATAATGTATCTGATGCTAATAACTTTGATAAGGTTGATGGGCATAACCATTATAATATGATTGTTGGTAACTGTTTTGAACATACAGTTGCCCATTACCTACAAAGCTTTGTTGCTTAGGTCCTCAGTAAGCTTGTTGGAATTGTGGTTGTTGATATTGTACCAGCCATGGTTGTTGGACCATTTGCTGTTGTCCAACACTGGATGTTTGACCAAGATGAGGGGTGATAGTACCCGTTTGAGCCTAAGTCACTCCAGTTACGGAGACACTAATCTGAGGTTGTGATTGAGCCGTGGAGACAAGAGGCTATTGTATTATGACCTTAGAGACTTGAGGTTGACATACAACAGGCAGTGCTTGTACTTGTGACACCGTCACAATAGCAGGTGTAGTGGGAATTTTTGGCAGAGGTTGATTTGGTTGCATTGAATATACAACTCTTAGTTGTTGAGGCAGTATTGGTACCCAACCACTGGATGCAATTCCAGTTTGACCCGAATTTTGTTGTGAACTCTCATATGGTTGTTCTCCCGGAGGGAACAATGAAAAGGCATACTGCCCCCCATATGGCGGCAATCCAGTGTTCAAAGGATAAATTGGTATTTGGAGACTAGACTACCCAAATTGATACTGATGTGAAGGATCAATTTGCTGAGACTCATCATAAGAAATTCCAAATAAGATTCTGAATGAACAAATAGGAACAGACCATGCTGTCGAAATAGTCCCTAGGTGGACTCCATCTAGTGGTTGAGAACTAGTTAGGACAGATGGTATACCAGCAAACATTGTCGAAGTAGCAGTAGGAGGCTCCGCTACGGTTGTATCATATGATACAGTCCTAGATGTTGATGGTTGTTCAAACATATTCAGTCTATCCAAAATATTTCCTAGCGATTCGACAAGAACTTGTGATGAAGGATAATTGAAAGAACTAACTTCTATAGTAGAAGGATATAAGTGGATCCCAGTTCCAAAATGCAATGGGGTACTGGATGGAAAATCCTCTACAATATATTCTATAGCAATCATTCCAGGTGGAAGAGGTAGATTGTCAGGTCCGTAAAATATTTCCGGTGCTGAAGAAGGTATAGTTTCTACAGCGACAGATACCGGAGCGATGACACCTTCTGAATCAACACTAGTGGGAGCTGGTTCAGGGATAGAAGTGTTTACTATTACACTAGGATTAGTTCTAATGTCCTCTTATAACTGCGGAAATTCTTCTGTAAAGGCGAGGGTACCATAAATAATTGAATAGCTTAAGTCTCTGGTGATGTTGAAACAGAAGTTTCAAATAGACCAGGAGAATTCGACCCAGTTAAACGAGACCGTTTTGCCCTAAATGGTTTCGTTTCTGGAGTCAAAGACGGTTAACTCATTAGTCTCTGCGAATGATGGGGTTTTGATTGACTTTCTTCCACGATTGCGGATTACTTGATCAACTCAAAATTAAAAAGGGGAAAATGTTATTCCAAATTAAGTGAATTTTATGACGCTTTGACACAACTTGCTTTTTCAATTTTTAAGAGTCAAGAAAAAGTTAAAGGTGAATCTAGTCACCTTCAATTTTTAATGAGCCTGAAGTGACAAGTGATCAGATGGACCTGTTCTTTTAGGGATTCGAAAAGGAATGAAAGTGACTACTCTGGAAGTCTAGACAGAGGGATTACCAAACCAATCGCAAAACTGCAATATACACATTGTTGGTAAATTAAAGAGAAATTACCAAGGACTTTACGTACAGCAGTCAATCTTCCTGAATGTTGTGTTCAGTGCATTGCGATCGATAGGGAGGTAGACACGGCTTCCTAAGGATAAAGGATATCAGCCTATTATGGTCTCCCAATATATTCTTGACGATAAGGGGAGCACAAGTCCGTATTGGCACTTGTTGTATCAAAGAGGAGGAATCACCCAACCTTCAATGAAAGAAATAGTTACCAAGTTTTACGACGCTGGAATACATCTCTAGCCTAGACTTCTAGATGTTGTGCATTAGGTTCCAAAGCATTTATTATGTTCATTGAGGTTTATTTTAGAGTTGATCTTTCTTAGAAGTTTGCCTTTCAAGGTTCACCGCATGATGTAGATGTAAAATTCCTAAATATGCAATCTAAAATGATAAAAAGTCGTTTGTTTTATTTTAGCAATGAAAATCCTAGCTACTAAGGAATGAAGAGTGTGATTCTTTCAACAGAGAGAAGAGAGCACACACTAAACACACTTTTCCTAAATCATTTTCCGCATGCAATCTAAATGCAAATTCACATGCATGTATTTTTTTTCCACTTCCTTAATGTGTGAATGCCAAAAAGGAAAACTAAGTACAGATCTAAACTACTTTCTTCAAAGCGACACTTCAACAATTTCTTTTAAAAGTGAAAGGAAAACTAAAACAACACTTTTGACTTTGAATGGAAAATTGTTTTCGACACTTCAAATATTTACAATTCAAATCAAATACAATGGAAAAAGTACAATTGACTATCTAAAAGATGAAGACTTTATGACACTCTTCTTCTTGACTCAAAACGATAGTTAGGACACTTTTGAATCAAAAGACGACAGTTCGATTAAGCTACTATTTGCAAAGGAGGACTGTAAATGATGAAAAATACATAAATAAAAACATTCACAATTCGTGATCAATGGAGGCTGGATAATGTAAAGGAAGAAGGCTTCAACAATGATATACTGATCATAAGCAGCAAAACTACTTAATAGAGCTGAAAACAATGAAGAAAAAAACCAAATTCTAGAGAGGGAAACAGTCTCATTCAATCATCGCACCTATCCTTAAGGGAAACAGGGTTGCATCTCACCTGCAGCACATGGTTGGTGCGATGCATCCAGACTGCCAATGAGAGACAGTACGATGGACCAGGGAACGAAACTGAGCTTGGTTTTTGCTCAAAATTTATATCTAAGTTTAGTGATTTAGGCCAAGCTATGATGGACAGTAAACACAAGGTATAGGGGTATGATCTTATGAGGTTATTGAGCTACCACCAGGGCACTTAGGATGTTTGCAAGTCAGATGTTCAGTTCATAAACCAACCCGAAGATTGACTGAAGCAGCATTGATCTACTTTGCAGTTACATAGCAAAAGCAGTTCGAAGGCTAGCTGGATTAACTTCAGGCTCCGTCTGTAGTTTATAAAGCAAACAATAGTGACAAACAAATAAACTATTCGCTCCCCAGTGGAGTCACCATTTTGTTTCTAGGAAAACTAGTGTCTATTTGATCTACTAGTCCCACTAAGACGAGTAGCTAACTTAGAAACAAACAATTCAAAGTAACTTGTGTTTTCCTTTATGGATGATAGATAAGAGAGAAGCAGAGAGCACCAACCTTAATATTTTGCTTGGCTCCTTGCTTGTTTCCTCTCTCCTTTGATAGAGCTTGCCCATCTTTTTCGCTTGTCCCACTTCAAAGAACCCTTGGAGGCAAGCAACAAAACACATCAAAAGCAAGATTCTATGATAATAAAAAAGAGAACAGAAGTACAGTTAACATAAATGCATCACAAAAACAATACACACAAATACACAAGTATATGGAGAAAAAACAAATAACTTTATTGATGGTAAAGTAGAAGAGGATTACAACCCAGTTGTCTGATACAGCATCATCCTCCCAACATGAATCCCCTTCACCTCATGAAAAGCAAGATCACCCAACAATACAATGTCTCAAAGAGAAACCAACAGCACTTCCTTACAAATTACAAAATTCCAGCCTCCAGATCTCTGTGATGAGGGATCCATATATAGATATTTGCAGGGGGGTGAGTCAACTTCTGGGTTTTTTATTAGTGTCACTTCACTGATAGTTCTTGGTTCCCCTTGGAGATTTCATGATCTCTTACTCATCCCTGGGCAAATTCAGAGAGGCAAGTGTCATATGAGAAGTTTCTAGAATATTCTCTGGGTTTCCACTTAGCAAACTGTCTCTGCCATTTGTCCACTCTCACCCATTGCACCCTACAGAAGGCCTTTTCAGTATGCATCACACCCCCCATGTGTAATAGGTGAGATGCATCGCACCTTGACTAAGGAGCAATCTATATGGGTCAGTTTTGACCAGTTCTGAGTCGTTTTTCAGGTGGAACTTTTGGGAAATTATGTAATCAGTTGACTACGATCCTTTAGGGTATGAAAAAACATTTTTAGGGGTTTAAGAGCCCTTGGTTTATCGACATATGTGATTGGGGTTGCAGTGCCCAAATATGTCTATAACATGTACCTTCCTTTGAAATCCTTGTAACTTGATTCTTTGACTTTCCCATCTCTATTCTCTGAAAACTAACTTCCATCAATTAAGTTGTTACTGAAGGAACCAAGCTCTGATTCCAACTGTTGGAAATAATGGGGGGGTGAATCAGTATTCCTTAGCAATTATCACTTTTAAATATTTTCAGAGCATTATTTAATATTCAATTATTATTAGTGTTTATGCAGTAATAACTGTAAATAAAAGAACACAGTAGACACAAGAATTTTAGTGTAAAACCCTTCCAGGTCAAAAACCACTAAACACTTTTCTAATAAATTCTTTAATCTCCAGCCCCAAATGAAATAAAAGCAAAAAATTCCTAGAATTATAGAAAATCATTCTTCTCCAACTCCCACTAGGATGCCCCAATGCCCTGGTTTCTTCAGTAATCAACTGAATGGATGCCCCAACATCCTAGCGAGACACAACTCACCCTAGCACCACCCTACCGCCTTGAAGTATTCACAGGCTCCAACCTTATAGAAAATTCATGCACCTGCCTAGCACCTCCCTGCCACCCTATAATGATTGAAATGAGACAGGAGTGTGGATTCCTGTACCCAGGACAACGATCCATGATACAATATGATTTACAATGATTTTTACCAAACACCCAATCACACTATGACCTTAAACCCAACCATAACATCATCCCAATAGAGACTCCTATACCTCCCAATAATGCCTTTTCGACTCTAGGCATACTGACTTTTTTACAATAATTACTCTTCCAATGATGACACTTTTACAAATGAATCTTTTACAACTTTACAATGATGGCTCTTGGCCTTGACACTTCTTCACAATATACAGATGGTTGTCATGTCTCCAATGGATGTCCAGATACAATGCTTCCTTTGACTTGATACTTCTTCTCTTGAATTCTTGCTTGAAGTTGTACTTGAATCTTCTTCTACCTACATACAAAATTTGCCCGACGAAACCAATCCCAAAACAAAACAAAATACCCTTCAACTTACCTTTACCTGTAAAACACATGTAAGTGCATAATAATGCATAACTACAAATTAAAATTACAATGTGTGCCTGAAGTGTACTTGTCACTTATTGGTTGACTTGTTTCAAAGACTACCACCCTTGATATAGACTTGGACTCTATGCAAGACTATATCCAAAACTGACCTAAAGATATATACAATAAAAACTGATGATAGACCTTAGACTTGTGATGGACCAAGTTCTAAATACAACAACAGAGACCATTCTATCAACTATCACAAGACAAGTAACATGAACATACAACATCATATTAATTTAGCAAACTTGGTGTAGCATCAAGAATATGTAGCATAAAATGTGTAGCATCAAGAATAGGACATCCAAAAAAATAATTGTGACATATAGAGACATAGAGATATAACCGAGACATTGTCTATACTTACATTGTCCTGCAAAAACATATGCCAGAGATGATACTCAAAATTCAAATGTAAGCAATAATCATACATACCTTGATGTAGGAGACTTACCCTTGATTGTTGATGTGTGGTGCTTACTGTAGTGATCCTTGAATGTATGTTTTTTTCTTTCCTTCTTGGATCTCGATATTGAATCTGTTGTATCTATGTAATTTCAAATCTAAAGGGCCTAAAAGTTCATCCTATGGTAGCCCTCTAAGTCTTGTTTCCAACCCCACAGGTCTGATCAAGATTGGATTCTTCAATAAAAAGTTATTCCCAATCTCCCACGATGACCTAATGATAGTCTGGTTTAGTAGAGAGAACTTGTACGAAGTGCCACATGTCACTGTTGCAACCTTCAGCCATGAAAATGCTACTCAACAAACTAAATTCTGTCCTCTTTTTATGACTATTTACAAATTTTGAATCCAATTCTCAGAGAGAAATTTATGACGATTTTCCCAACGTCACCTGTTTAACATGGAATTCGGGATCATGCAAACACCCTACGTTCCGAAGATTATATCTCTAAAAATATTGCAAACCAAGATCCAAAATTTGGTCATGAGGTGCGTCATGAATTATACTAAAATGAATTTTTATTTCAGTGTCTGAAACTTCGTATAAAAAATGTTATAGTGAAAATTCCACGATGACCTGTTTGAAGCCACAAAATCCCTATTAGAGGAGGATATGAGGGTCATTATTTATATGAATGTCTTAAGTTGATAGGGTCTTCAACAAGTGAATATTGGAGGGATTTTAGGAGAATTTTTTTTATTAATTATTCATTATTCAATAACCATAACCAATTATGAGTGCCATGCCACAACCCCATAGGGTTTTAGCCTACTAACCCAGGTTACTAACTTCGAACATGAATATCTCTCAAACTGTCAAGAATTACCGTGCATGCCATATATCAACGGAAACATATCGACGAGTAGAATCCATCTAGAAGATCCTTGAATCATAATAGGGTAAGTTGTCAAGTCAAAATTCCCATGCAATATCTAGGTAGCCCCTAGTGCTGCTTGGGTTGACATCAATGACAACCACTGATCAACACTATATTGCATTAATCGGAGAATAGAGAAGAAATACATATGATTTCTCAATCTTGAGCACACCCTGCAAGTGTATAGTCTATCCCTCTGCTTGATTGACTGGTTCTAGCCACACTTAGCCAAATTTCAAGTCCTCCAAGCTCCTATTTCCTTGCTTTGTTTCCTTGGGAAATCGGCCCCTATTATTTAGGAATTTCCCACTATTTAATTGCACAATTTCTTTAGGTTTTTCCTCTGACTGCATGCACCACCCACACACATTGGAATATGTTACAACTGGTAGTACACTACCTTGGAATCTCCATCTCAACTAGGTAACTCAAATTATCTACATGCAACAATTATTTTGGGTTGATTGATTAGTTAAATGGTTGATCACTGAGTGGGGTTGAAGTTCCACTTCTGCAACTTGACCTCCACTAGTTCTTCTGACAGTTAGAACTAGTTAAACACACAATAACTAAAATAGATTGCTACAAATTAGAAATCAAACATAACGAATTGAACTCAAGCTTCCCCAACTTGAATGAATTGAGTTAACCGAGTGATAAGTGACATGTCACCTCAGTTAACTACCTCCAATATTTCTGTTGAATGTAAATTTGAATTTTCTGTAGTTTGACCAAGGCAAAGTCAAACTGAGATTTTCTTGTTTCATTTTCAACAATCCTCCAAATAAAATTTGTTATAGCACTCATGAATCTGATCTAAAATTTGATGGTTTGCTTCAAATTTCTGCTACAACACTACCATTTTCACACATACACAATATATCTCTACTCTCGACTTGGTCTAAAGCATTCCTTCTTTATGAAACCTTCACTTGTTCACTCTCACACTACTAACCATCACCCAACTCCAAAATGAAGAATATAAAACATTAAGGGAAAATTCCACTTTTGGCCTAGGATTAAGAGTGCACAAAGTTGACAAAATCCAGCCATAATAATTACTACTTATGCATTAAGGGTGTTCAACCCATTGGAGGACATAATCAACCATTTCTAGCCTTTACCAATTAGTTTCGAAGCTTCCATGAATATGCAAGTCAAAATAATCTAGATGAGTGTGAGGAATGCGAAAAAATTCTAGCTAACATAATCACATGCACAAAATTGGCTGATCTTGGTTGCAACTACATGGATAAGCCTATCTCCATGTGGTTGGAGCCCTTCAACCGCATGCACAGGGTTAGCTGCATGCGGTTTCCACAGAGGATTGGAGAAAACCAAAAATCCTCTGCTCAAGACCTCAACCACCTACTGGAACCTATCCTATAATTACTATACAAGCCTCCAAACCTTTGTAAAGTGCTTTGACACCTCTCCAAATAGCCTAAGTATGTCTCCCAAGTGTCACTACCATGTTGACCTAGAATCCAACCAACTCCATGAGCATAGATGAAGACCTAGTATGCCAACTCAACTAGAGTGTCATCTCAACTATTGTGGCTCTTGTTCTTGTTCATTAATTCAACTTAGCTAGTAGTTGTTGCTTATCACACAACCTTACATCAACCAACTTGTTAATGGTTTCATCCTGTTACAATGTTGCTTACTTGACCAAAGCCCCTTGACACACCTCTGCTAGCAACCTTAGTATTATCCCCCATGGCTTTGATGGTAACTTTCTCTTTCAAAATTGTTGTACTTGTGGTGGACCCTTGAAAGGTGGCCATAACACCACGTTGCCTTGTCTTCCCTCATGTGAATGATTTTTCCACTGCTATCTCCACTCAGTCACAAAGTTTCTTTGTGTCATGTTGGAATCTACTGTTAGTTTTGTTTGCCACTCAAATTATAATTAAAACGTTTTAAATTTTTTGGACCATCACTCTTTTAGTAGACCACAACGTAAAATTTTGACTTTTGAATTATTTTACTCATATTGCCATTATACATGCAATACATCCTTATCTATACAATTCTACCCTCTGTGTATAATTTCTCAACCTCAACATATTATTTTTGTTGTTGTACAGTCATTGGATGAACTTGGCCCCTACAACTCCTATATGAATTTGGGTTATATATGTTATACTTCATAAATTGGTCTCAAGAGGACAAGTTCAGTTACCATGTTATATTTTCTAACTCCAAAACTTAGTCACTTACTTCCTAGCAGATTAGATCTATTGAATATAATACAATCGATATTTTAATACAAATAAAATAAATAGAAAAAGAAAATTAAATATGAATCTCATAATCACATGGTTACAAAGATTCTTTCCCTTCAAATAATTTCTTCATTCATTAAATTTGGAACTTATAAGTGTTACCTTCATGGGAAAATGGCCTATTGAGGAAATTACAAAAACCTAAACCCAATCCAATTGATTAAGCACTCTACAAATCTTGTTGGATGATCTGGATCTCCCTTGGTTCCCCTTACACACTCCTAGAACCTGCCAAACTAGAATGGATATCATTCTCCACATAATCACTATGATCTTAGTCGCACTATGTATTGTGCTCAAGATGTCTTGTGTGTCTTCTCCCTTAAAAAAAACCTTCATTTTATAAGTTCCAGTTATTGACTCAATAAATGACCCTAATCTCCAAAGTGATTAAGAATTGAGATTAGATCTCAACATCACTTTAGATAAATGTTTGAGATTCGTCTAATTCACTAATGAAAATAATCTTTGAATTTCATTAGACTAACTCACTTTATCTTATAAGAAGGGATAACTAAAATAACTAAAGAAATTACTAAGGTCAAAATTTAATTAGATGACTTCCACATGCCTCGACAGTTGGGCTTGTGAATAACTATTTTCTTAAGGTACTAACATCAACAATCACTCATAGTGAGTAAGGTACTTCTTGAAGATACACATGGAATTGGTAGTACCTATGGTCCTGGTACAATGTTCTATGCATCATTCTTTACCATGACTTTCCTCCAGACCTCCTAGTTTGCAACCTTTTAAAGGACTCTACTTGTCAATGCCTTATGGTTTAGAAACTTCTTCGAAGACCTACTCTCCCTCAATGTGCTCCTAAGAGTCTCCACATGCTCTTGAGCATCCCTTAATGTATGATCAAAACACATGGGTCTCTTAAAAGAACTGGAAGGTTTTAATGGCTCATCCCCACCTAAAAGTTGACTCCCTGATCTAAAATCATTTGTATGTTTCTCTCTCTTTGGATCCTCTTATTCCTTGTCATATACTGTTGTTGGTGGAAACTTGTGACACTTCCTCAATGCCATGCTCTCCTCAAACCTAACATCCCTACTCACAACCATATTCCTCTTTGTCGTTATGAAGATCCTGTAAGCCTTTGAAGTCTCACTATACCCAACTGGAATCCCCTTTTATCCTGAAGGTTTTATATTTGTACTATGCTCATTATATTGAGGCCATTAACATAAGTCCTTATACGTCTGATTGAACAATATCCAAGATCCCCTTGGACCTACTCTTGTCAATTGGAAAAGCAACCTTGGTATTCTTACCAAGTGCACACCCTTTGCACAAATTGTAACCGCCTCGGGTTAAAAGCTGATGTAATAAAGTTAATAAAGGAAAATAAGACCAAGGTCATGGGACACATATTCCAAGCTTAATGTCGAGAAAAGCATCCTAGTGGGTCTTCATTTTAGTTTATTATGGCTAAGGGAAATTGGTAAAGGCATTGAAAGGAAAAGAGGCTATAATTGGTATTTTATTTATGAAAATAAAGGAAAATAGGAGAAAAGGGAGATGAAAGGTCCCAAAATTGCATGAGGAGGAAATTAATGGAAAAATAGAGAAAATTGAAGAAAATAGAGGCCTCAATAATAAAAAGGCTTATGAGGGTCAGTTCACATCTTTTGTTGTTTATCTTTTTTTCAGTTCACTTTTGGAGCTCTCTCTATTATCTTATACTATTGCACATTTAGAGAATTCTTGAAGCACTCTAGAATTGAGGAAAGAAGGAAAAGGAAGGGAAAGGAAGGACAAGGAAAGCAAGGGAAAGTTGGATCAAGCAGCTTCAGCAGGAATACTCAAAGGTAACAAGTTGCATGTGTGATTTCCTAATTGGTTTGTGAATGGATGGTACATGCATGTGTGTATTTGGTTATCTTGTTTTCATTAGCATGGGTTTTGCCAAGTGTGACAGTTGTTTCAGTATTTCCTTGTCATTTCTGGAAAGCTATGATGTGATGGGGTTATTTCATTCAATTGAGATTTGGATTTCCAGATGGTTTTGGAACCGGGTGAGGTGGTCTGAGGAAAATTCCCAAGGTACTACGAATCCCTTGACTAGGAAAATTCCGTAAGGTATTGGTGAAGAAATTCTCAGGCATCTAAGCTTCTTTTGGGCCTAACAACCCTTAATTGGTTTTGGTGGGTTTCCAATAAAGCCTAATCGTTCATGTCCTTGTTTTTGGCCTAGTAATCCCTTGAATGGTTTTGGCAAGATTGCGATAAAGCCTCATTGTTTAGGTGTTTTCTTTGGGTCTAGGAATCCCTTGACCGGTTTTAGCAGGATTGCGGTAAATCTTGAGTGTGGAAGTGGTTTAATCTTTGGAAAGCCCTGGTTCTTTTTGTCTTGAGTCCCACATTCATGCTTGGAATATGGTACGGGGGTGATTGGCTAAAATAAAGATTTGGTTCAGCTCAATCTATGGTTAGGTGGTATGTGGAAGTCCCTCACTTGGTTGAATTTTGCATATGTTAATAAGAGTTATTTTCCTCTTGCATTTCATGAGTATTTGTACTTTTTATTATGTGGCTTTGATGGTTATTCTATCATAGTTATTATTCTGGTTATATGTTGGTTATAAGCATGGTTTTGTAACATGTTCTAGTTGTGTCTCCTAACATGTTTGATTAATTGATGATTTTTTAATTAATGCATAAGCTAACAAATGTTATTGCAGCTATTATCAGAGGAAATTAAACATTCTTGGTGATTCTCATATAAGTTTCAAACCCTTATGTTCATATATGCATTCATGACCTATAGGTTACATGTTCTCAGTATGTTTGATGAAATGAGAGTCATGGCCAGGCCTAGTTAGGTCAATTCCTTGATCAAGTTTTGTATGGATGGCTTTCTCTTGACGTCATTATCAATTCTAGAAAGTCTCACTGAATTCTAGGAAGTGTTATGGAGGTTGGCGTAGAATTTGGGCTCATAATCCGAGACTGTGTGCTTTGAACTAGACATTTTAGGTTCCAATTGCATGTATGCAGGGTTGTGTATGCGATTGGAGGCTTCCATCCATGTGTAGGGCCTTCTACGGGAGTGGTTGGGGACCCAGGTTAGTGAAAAGGGTGTCTAGCTCAAGGTTTGGCCACTTGGGATGTTTTTCAGCACTTGATTGTCTTGTGGCACTTGTAGGATGTTGTGGAAGGTCAGTTTGTTGTCAATTGTTGACCCCACTTCCTTAATGGGACCTATGAAGTTGGGTCATGTCATAGTAGCTCTCCATCTCATGTTTACCCTGGCAGGACGGTGTAAGTGGTTACAGGCTAGTACCAGATCGGGCTCTGTTTTCTTTGGGTGATATGTTAGATGCATGTAGTTATGCCTAAATTGTTATGGTTATTATTATGCATGCATTGGAGTGCCTATGGTTAGCATGTATCTAGTTGGTGTTACAGTTTGTGACATCATTTATGGTAACTAGATGATGATTGAGATGATGTCGATATATTGATATGATTATGTATATACATGTATCATGATAATATGGACTGATTTTTCACACAAGATAGCCTCCCTTGAACTTTAGTGAGGTATGTTGATTTTGTTTATATTTGGTTATCTAACATGGTATGCTTGTAGAAAGAAGAGGATCAGAGATGACTAGAAAAATGGTTGATTACAGTTCACTAGACCCTCCTTACAAATAAGATTAGTAGCCAAGAGATGAGTACTATTTGGACATATCAAACACATTGAGGAGTTTGAAAGCAAAGATCAGAAGTTTCAAAGAAGATAATGACATAATTATTCAGTCACGGGAATGACTTGCCAGAGCACAGGAGAAACAAGCAGAGGCCAATATAGTTATACTTTAGAGTTTTTCAGACTTGTAAAGACATGGATAACAACGGATTAATATGTACAGGATGATGGGACTAATGGGGCATATGGTAGTAGGTATCATGGTGGTCATAGGTCGGATAGGGATGACACGGTTAGAGATGGAAGGTCCTTGGATACACCTGATAGGAGAGGTAGTGGACATGGGTTTTACTCTAGTTCTGGTTCAGACAGGTATCATCGTCATCATCGCTATCATCCCTATAGGAGGAGTGACAGGGGATATTTTTTGGATGATTTCAAGAAGTCCAAGCCACCTACATTTGATGGAGAGTTAAAGAAACTATAATATGCAAAGGCATAGTTACTTGGGATGAAGAAATTCTTTGAGTTGCATGACTATACAGAGAACATGAAGGCCAAAATAATTATTTTCAGTTTCAAAGGGAAAGCAAACATTTAGTGGGAAGATGTGAAGTGTGTTAGAGACATCAACATAGAGGAGTTGAGTTGGCATGAATTCAAGATACTTTTCAAGAAGAAGAATTTGTCGTAGAGGTACTATGAAAGAAAATCCAAGGAGTTCTATGAGTTGAAGATTGGATCGATGATAGATGAGGAATACATGACTAAGTTCCTGGAGTTATTGAGGTATGTGTCATATCTTAAGGATGAGAAAACCAAATTTTAGATGTTTTTCAGTGGATTACCATTACCATTTAAGGATCAGATTGAGTATGATGAGCCTCGATCATTGGAAGAAGTCATTGGAAAGTTGAAACACTTTTATGAGCAACCGAAGCATAAGGTTGAATCTAAGCAGGGTTGGAAAGGGAATGACAATACTAAAGGTAAATGGCCACCGAAGTGAACAAGACCTCAAGATGCAAGTGAGAAAGAGAATGTTGTTCCTTACAAGAAGTGTAATGAAGTTGAGAAGGGACATGGATCTCATCCTTGAGAGCAGCAAAATAGAGTTGATGGTAGGAGACAGTTGTACTATTAGATATGTGGCAAGGAGCATCTCAAGAAGGATTGTTCATCGTATTAGAGTGGTAGGCCTCAGATCTACAGTTGATCTAAAAATGGGGCTCTTAGGCTTATTTTCTAACTTACAAGAACCTCTCCCACTTCCAAAGCTTTAAATTTTCCCAAATCTTAACGATCAACTAATACGGAATTAAAAAATGCTTGAAAATATAGGCGTATGCTTGTATTTGCTTTTGACTATTGAGTACGTATGTTCATTTTCTTATGCTGATGTGAAACACAAATAACAGTAAATAAAGCAACAATTCAACAAACCCATAAGAAAGCAATATAATATGGAGTTCACCCTAATATATTGGGCTATGTCTCCTTGAGTTGTAATCAACTCGATTAGGCTCTCTGGGATTATGGATTCAATTATTTTACAAGAACTACACTTAACTCCATTGGTTTACAGCTGAACCAATGGGCTTAGAATGCCATCTTACCCCTGGTTGTCCTTGTTCTGTAGACGGGTCTAGGCTTCTCTGGACTTGACTCCTTCAGTCAGTGCTCTGAGCTTCTCGAGCATCTAGCTTCTCTGGACTTAACTCCTTCAGTCAGTGCTCTGAGCTTCTTGAGCTTCTGCCTTCTCTGACTCCCTCGGAATTCTACATTTGTCTTTGGAACTCCTTCTCCTATCTTCGACACACCTCAGATAAACAAACACAGCTCGATCATTCAATCTCCTATTGTGCTGCAACTTCACTGCAGCCTCATGGCTCTTTAGAAGTCTATTAGAGCTCTTTGGCTCTGCGCTCTGCCTCCAACCTCTGGTGGCTCTGCCTATTACAGTGAGCTCAATTTGAGTCTCACACAATAGACATAATCAGTAGGACTGTAATTGGATTCCCCAAGTCTCACTGGAGTACATAAACTCTCTAAAGTACTCTCTCTGTATTTGTCTTAACCTGGGCTCACTTGTTGCCTTTGCTTCTTCAGGTTAGCTCAGCTCTGGTTCCTCTGCTTCTAGGTCTACTTACTACTTCCTAGGCTGCCCACTCTCCTCTCTGCCAGTCTGTGGCTTTTAAGCCAATCTGCTTTCTCATTGCTTGTTTCCGCTTCTCGGCTTTTTGGTTCCCTACCTCCGTCCATTTGAATCCCTTCTTTTGGCGATTACAATAACTGCATACTGCCTTATAGATATGTGGCCACCTATTCCTTTAACGGATGAGCATGTCAGGTTCACCGGAAACATTCAATCATTTGAAACGGCCATTACTTCTGTTTACTCCAAGAATGCCCACGAAACATGAATCTCTGCCAACTCATCGTCCACGTCGGACTTTAGAATCTCGCACGATCTGCTTTATAACTTCGTCAAATCTAGTCATCCATCAAGTCACATCTTCACCATTGATCTGGACCCTCCAGATCCTACGGTTATCGCACGTATCAGGCGGATAACTTGCTCGACGTTTACCCGTCCGATGTGAGCGGTTTTCTCTCTCTTCCGTCGGACGTGTGTCACTCGCTGTGTGGCATCAGGCGGGACTTGTTCTAAACCGCTTACCACTCAAATCCCTTTCGATATCCTGCCAGTTTCTATGGAATCCCGCCTTGGATGGAATCGAAACACTTTCCGCTGCATTTCATGATTTTTCGGGTCCGGGCACATGTGGCTCTCCTTCTTCGAGGGATTTGCCTTGCGATATGTGATTAGCAACTTGTCGCTAATCGCATATCGGATTCCTCCCCTGTTGACTCAAACCATCACTGACTTTGCTAATTCGCGACAACACGCGTTACCATGGTCTGTCGCTCTACGCGCTTGATCGACAACCCTCGTAGATTCGCGCTAATCGCAGTTAGCAACTTTCATGAGGATTCCTCTTATAAGCTTGATCTTCATAAGATTTTTTAATCTTTGGCATAAATGATAGGGAGTTCATGAAGACTTAGAGAGTTTCAAGATCCATTTTGGATCAACAGTGCTCAAGAGGCACAGATAGTTGGGGATGTTGGATAGACTATTCCTCATATCTATGTAGCATTGGATAGCAGAAAGGCAAATCACCAAGCATCTATTATTGATATGGAAGGTAAGTTATGCGATCAATTTGTTTCTATTTTGATTAATCCTGGATATAATTATATTTATGTTAACCCTGACCTCGTGGATAAGTGTGCGTTGAGAAAAAAAGTGCATGTAGAGTCTTAGGTTGTGCAGTTGGCTACAAGTACTAAGAAAAGAGTTCATCATTGGGTAAGAGATTTTGCCTTTGAGTTGAATGGTATGCCTACATCGGTGCATCTGAATGTGCTTCCTCTAGGTTCGTATAGTATGCTTCTGGGTATGGATTGCTTGTACCTTCATAGGACTAAGGTGGATTTTTATGAAAATGTTATTGAGTGTTTGGATAACAATGGAGAACAGAGAGTCTTGCAAGGTAAAAAGAAGGCCACATCAGTTAGAATGGTTACAATTATGTAGGCAAAGTGTAGTCGTAGGAAAGGGTGTGTATTGTTTGCAGTGCATGTTTCCAGTGACAAAGGTAAGGATGTTTAGGATGCGGAAGTCTTGAAGAGGTACCCAGTCTTATAGTAGTTTCAAGATGTGTTTCCAGTAGAGCACAGAGTTTCCTCCTCACAAGGAAGTGGACTTTTCTATTGAGTTGGTACTAGAGGTAGCACCAGCATCAAAGGAACCTTACAGGATGAGCACTCTAGAGCTAGTGGAATTGAAGTTACAGTTCAAGGAAATGCTTAACAAGGGATAAATTAGGCCAAGTATGTCACCTTGGAGTGCACCAATGTTGTTTGTGAAGAAGAAGGATGGTACTCTTAGGTTGTGGATTGATTACAGACAGTTGAATAGTGTAATTGTTAATAATAGGTATCTATTTCCAAGGATTGATGACTTGTTTCAGTTGAAGGGAGAAGCAGTGTTCTCGAAGATTGATTTGAGATCAGGATATCATTAGGTACACATAAAAGAAGAGGACATCTGCAAGACTAATTTTTAGACCAGGTATGTCCATTATGAGTTTGTTGTAGTTCCTTTTGGTTTGACTAGTGATCCAGCTACTTTCATGTGTTTGATGAATAGTGTATTGTGTCCTTATCTGGACAAGTTTGTGATTGTATTCATTGATGATATATCGATATATTCTAAGAATGAGGAAGAGCATGTCGAACAATTAGCAATAGTATTAAGATTTATAAGAGAGAATTAATTGTATGCCAAGCTAAGTAAATGTGGTTTCTTTCATACATAGATACATTACTTGGGACATGTTTTTTCCAAGGAAGGCATAGTAATGGATCTAAAAAAAAATTAGAGCTATCATGGAATGGAAAACTCCTAGGAATATGGATGAGGTTAGATCGTTCATGGGGTTAGTAGGTTATTAAAATAGGATCATTGGGAACTTCTCATGGATTGCGTATCCTATCACATATTTGTAGAGAAAGGGAAATAAAATTGAATGGACAGAGGAATGTGCAGCCAGTTTTGAGTAGTTGAAGCAGTTGCTTACCAATGCTCCAATTCTAAAGATTGCAAATCTAGATAAATAATATGTGGTGAGTACATATTCTTACAAGGGAGGACATGGTGGAGTCCTGATGCAGGAGGGACAAGTGGTATACTACGAGTCAAGGAAACTAAATGAGCATGAGCAGAATTACGTGACACGTGATCTTGAGTTGGTAGAGATCATCTATGCTTTGAAGATGTGGAGACGTTATCCTCTTGGCAAGAGGTTTGTGTTGAT
>APFE031635391.1:0-12693 GCA_000404065.3 Pinus taeda | reverse complement strand
AGAAAAGAGAGGCCTCAATAATAAAAATGCTTCTGAGGATCAGTTCACGGCTTTTATTGGTTAGCTTTTTGTCAATTTGGTTTTGGAACTCTCTCTGTTCTCTCATATTATTGCATACTTAGAGCATTGTTGGAGCAGTCTAGCATTGAGGAAAGAAAGCAAAGGAAGGAAAATTAAGGCAAAGGAAGGACAAGGAAAGCAAGGGATAAGAAAAGAAAAATTGGATCAAGAAACTTGAACAAGAATACTTGCAGGTAACATGTTGCATGTGTGATTTCCTAGTTGGTTTTGTGAATGCATGTACATACATGCATGTATTTAGTTCTCTTGTTTTCATTTCCATGGGTTTTTCCAGGTGTGACAGTGGTTTCAGCCTTGCCTTGCCATTTTCGGAGCCATGGTGTGATGGGGTTCCTTCATTCGGTTGAGCTTTGGATTTTCATATGGTTTTGGAATCGAGTGAGATGGTATTAGGAAAATTCCCAAGGGCCTAGGAATCCCTTGACTAGTTTTGGCGGGATTGTGGTAAAGCTTGAGGGCGCAGATGGGAAAATTCCTCAAGGTATTAACGAAGAAATTTGAGGCATCCAAGCTTGTTTTGGGCGTAGTGATCCCTTGACCAGTTTTGGTGAGATTGCGGTAAAGCATAATGGTTTATGTCCTTGTTTTGGACCTAGTGATCCCTTGACCAGTTTTGGCAAGATTGTGGTAAATCTTGGTTGTTTAGGTGCTTGCTTTGGGCCTAGGAATCCCTTGACCGATTTTGGCAGGATTGCAGTAAAGCCTGAGGGTGGAGGTGGTTTAATCTTCGGGAAGCCCTTGTTGTTTTTTTCTTGAGTCCCACATTCATGCTTGGAATATGGCATGGGGGTGATTAGCTCAAAGCAATATTTGGTTTAGCTCAATCTATGGTCAAGTGGTACATGGAAGTCCCTGACTTGGTTGGATTTTTCATATGTTTAAGATCTCTTTTCCTCTTGTATTTCATGAGTATTTGTACTCGTTATTATGTGGATTTGAGGTTGTTTTATCATAGTTATTATTCTAGCTATATGTTGGTTATAAGTTTGGTTTCATAACAAGTTCTAGTTATGGATCGTGACAAGTTTGATTAATTGATGAATGGTTGATGAATGCATAAGATAACAAATGTTATTGCAGCTATTATGAGAGGGAATTAGACCTTCTTGGTGATTCTCAAATAAGTTTTAGACCCCTATGTTCATATATGAGTTCAAGACCTATAGATTATATGTTCTCAATATGTTTGACGAAATGACTGTCATGGTGAGGCTTGGTTAGGTCAAGTATTTGATCAAGTTTTGTATGGATGGCTTTGTCTTCATTTCATTATTGATTCTAAAAGTCTCACTGAGTTCTAGGTAATGGTCTAGAGTCTGACTTGGAATTTGGGCTCATAATCTAGGACTGCATTCTCTAAACTGGAAATTTTAGGTTGCAACTACATGGATGGAAGCTTGTGCATGTGTTTGAAGGCTTCCAACCACATGTAGGGCTTGTTGTTGGAGTGGTTGGGGACCCAAGTCAGAGAAAAGGGTGTTCAGCTTAGGGTTTGGCACTTGGGATGGTTTTTCAGTCCCTAAGTGTCCTATGGCACCTATAGGATGTTGTGGAAGTTCAGTTTTTCATCAGTTATCGGCCCCACTTAGTCAATGGGACCTAGGAGGTTGGGTCATGTCATAGTAGCTCTTTGTCTCGTGTTTACCCTAGCAGGCCGACGAAACTGGGTAGATATGGGAGGGGTGGTTACACAAACTCTTCTACTTAGTGTTGAAATCTAGGAGACCAATGACATTCTCCCTTAGGATAGACAAATACATTTAGTGTAATTGTCCCATCCTACTGTGCCATAGCTCACATAAGTTTTCTTTGCCATGTGCCAATGCTAAAATAGGTTTTCCCATCAACCTATACAAGTTTCTCTCTAACCTAATTTTCCACTACTATGTCTAAGGTAAACTCCTTTGAATGAATGAGAACCTTTCCAATCCTCAACCTAACCTCATATTCATTGTCCTCAATCACTGAGATTGAGCAAAATATCGTCTTCAATCCTCGTACAAATAACACATCCTTGGCTTCCAAAATTCTTCCTAACGTTAGTTGTAACTTACTGGTTCCAACCCCCTTCATTGCATACTTATCATCATGACCAAGATCCATAGACAATTCTAGATTAGTCTCCATTAGACTGTTAAATGACTCTTGTGCCTCTGTCATATGGCATGATGCACCACTATCCAAGTATTAAGCACTCCTTGTGATGATGTCGATAGATAGATATGAGACAAATGAGAAGTCCTTCTCGAACTTCATTGCAAACTCACCAAGTTGAACCTATGTTGATGATATTGTTTGTTGTGACTTCCCCTTACCTTTCTTCTTCCATAAATAATGTGATGCATAGTGCCCACTTTTGAGGTAGATGAATCACTTGCACTTTCTTGAGCCCTTCTTTTTCCCTAAATGAAAGGTTCCCCCTCACTATTACCTTTGGAACCCTTCCCTTTTCCCATCCTCGCCATACTAACCAAGTGTAGATTCTCCTCTCCATCTCACTACCTATTAGCCTTAGACTCCTCCCAAGTCTATTCTTAGATAAAGTCATCCCAAAGCCTCGTCTAATTGGGAAGATTCTCCCAGGCATAGACCCTCGCGAAAAATGGTTCCCATGATTTAGGAAAACCATTGAGTGCCAAATTTGAAAACTCTACATCCGCCACTTTCTCTCCAAATTATTGTAAGATAATCCTATCTCTAGGTGATCCTCATGAAGTAATTGATAATGTTATTAGACCTTAACATCTAGATGGATCTAATCTTTTTTCTCAAGATCATCTTCTTGTTCATGTTGTCACTTTGGAACAATTATATTAGAGCCTTGAAGATCCACTTTGCTGAATTTATTTTTTTTTCACGTGCAAGATAAAATTATGCTTCACAACATCCATTATAAGCCTCTAGGATCTTATGTCCTTCTTCATATGAGTCACCTTATTAGTTGGTTATGTCGATTCTAGAACACTATTTTCTGCAAAATCCAAAAGGTCATGTTCCATCAACAAAAAGGTTACTCTTGCCTTCTAGGGCAAGCAATTGGATGCTCTATCAAACCTATCCTCAAATCTCAAGCTAGTTGTTACAATTTATAGATATGATAATTACACATTATGCTAATTCTTTCTAGCATCGAAAAGAATTAAAAATTGCTACTAGTTTATAGATCCTCTAGGATCTCCTCACGAATATGTGTTTCATTTCTTTGAAACACCCCTAAAATTAATTTTGATTGGTATGTATCCCTCTCTCCCCTAAAGACTTACCTTTTTCAATCACATTGCAAAAATTGGTACAATCCTTCATACCCTGCATACAAGTTTCTATGAATTATGCATATAAAATTGTGCCTATTGTACAACACCATGCAATAGTTTACAACCTCGTCATGTGTTGTTGTATGGGTGACATGTATATTTTCCTTATGGTTGGCTCCTTAATGGAAACCCTTTGTGACCCAAAAGTCGTTTTTCACGCTATGTACCAGCTCGACCCTTCTTTGTCCATGGTTAGATCCTTATTCACTGGCACTGGATGATCTTATGACTCTCATTAATGCATGTTGATTCAACTTCCTTGGAAATTGTTTCTCACCTCAAACCCCCATGTCAACCCCCTTGAGGATGGCCTTGTCCTACAATGATTTTGCTTACTTTACTAGCCCCCCTTTCATACACCAACAACTTCAGTCTTGTTCTCTGCAACTTTGATTGTGACCTACTCTACCAAAACTATGGTATTAGAGGAAAACCTTTATTAATGGATCTAAAACCCTATTATCATATCTTCCCTTGTGAAAATTATTTCTCTATGGGTATCTCCACTCAATTGCAAAGTTTCCTTGTGCCCCATCAATCACTACTATCAATCTCATTTGCCACTTTCACTATTTTTTAATTTTTAATTTTCTACCTTATAACTTTTCCACTTGGCCCTTTTACTCAGCTTACCATTGCACATGGTGTGTAGCTTGATGCATACACCATTTCTTTGTGTACAGTCACTCAAACTTAACGTATGATTTCTTGTTCTTTTTGTTGCATTATACGATCACTGGAGGAACATAGCCCTACGAATCCTATACGAATTTGGCTATTATGTGCAATACTTAGAAATTGGTATTCAAAGGACAAGCTCTAATACCATGTTAATTATCTAGCCCCAACACCTAGTTAATTACTCCCTGAAATATTAGATCTACTAAATAGTAAGACAACTAAGATTTTAACATGAATAAAATAAACAACAGAAGTAAATTAAATACCAATCTAACAATCATATGCACATAAATATTTCTAACCATCAAATTGGACCTTCATTCATTAAATTTAGAACTTACAATGGCTCCATTCTTGGGAAAATGGACCATTGATAAAAATACATACAACAAAAACTTAGAACTTATCTAGTTGATCAAGCTCTTTGCATATCTTCTTGGATTATCTTGATCTCCCTTGTTTCCCTTACACCTTCCTTGAATCTGACACAGTTGAATGGAATTCATTCTCTACCCAATCACGACGATCTAAATCTCACTATGTCTTGTTGCTCCATAAATTGTCATGGATATTCCAATGGACAGTTCATCACAACAACATTGATAAACATTTACTAAAATCCAAAAATATATACTATGAGGGTTAATTTTCCTCATACTTTCTCTATTTATTAAATTATTGTTTTTACTTATGCATACAATATATAAAATCTCAAAATAGAGAACAAATAAAACAATCACTCATAAAACCACAATAACACAAGACATGGCTTGGGAAACCCTTTAAGGAGAAAAACCCAGATGAAAGGTAATATTCCTATACTCTCTCTTTTTCTAAATCATAATGGTGCAAATACAAAGGAGTGAGATATGTGGCCCATGGGATTTTATAGAATACAAACTCTCTCTATTTTCTCTCTCCCTACCCACTCTTAGCTACTTTTCTCTACCATGGAACAAAGTGCACTAGATTATAGTCATACCCCTTTTCCTCCTACTAGCTTTGTTATAACACAACCTGATAGGAGACAAGGATTTAGATTTGGCCCATTCAACCCTTAATATCAGTTACAACTTAACTCTTCTAGAATATTCTTCATCATGGTCATGTAGTTGGCCCCTTACTCATGATTAATGGGCCTCACTTGGCATCCTCTTGAATCATGGTGGAAATAATATGAAGGTCAACTTCCAGGTGGAATAATTTTTGCATACGAACTTCGTTCGAGTGTAATAGCCTCGGGTAATAAATTAAACCAGGACAAGTATTCCAACCTAAATGGAGGGAAAAACATTATAGTTGGAATCACTTGTGGTTTATTATTGGCTATGGAAATGTCATCGGCAAAGGAAAAAGGTCATAAATGGAAATTTAATAAGATAAATAAAGGAAAATAGGAGAAAGGGGAGATGAAGAGACACAAATATGCATGCAAAGTAAAATGAAGAAAATAAAGGAAAAGGGAACAAGAAGGAGAGAGAGAACATTTTATGACTCTCTTATCTACTCTAAATCACTCTTAGTTACTCTTGATCATTATTGGTTACACTTGGAGCATTCTAGCATTCATTTTGGACATTGAGGCATTCTCACTTGGGCTTGGAGAGAGAAAGTACGTAGACAGAAGCAAGCAAGCAAAGGAATTCGTGGACAGTGAAAGAGAAGATTGAAAAAGTAGCTATAGCAGGAGAACATTGTAGGTAACAGGTTGCATGTGTGATTTCATTGTTGAGATTTGAATGCATGGTACATGCATTTGGTTATTTGGTTGCTTTGGTATCATTGGCATGGGATTTTCTTGGATTGGTATTTGTTCCAGCCTTGCCTCGCCATTTATTGGATAGCCATGGTGTATCAGGTTCCCTATTGTGATTAATCTCTCAATGATTGGTAGACTTTGGATCCTTGTGAGGTGGTCTCAGGAAAATTCCCAAGGGTCGAGGGTGGAGATGGTATTTCTCCTAGAACTCTTGACGAATGGATGGAGAAAGGAAAATTTCCTCTGGGTATGGTAAAGAAATTCAGAGGCATCCAATATTTTTTAGTGTTACTGATTTTTATATTGATTTAGGCGAAATCACTATGGTTGAGGGTTGAGGTGGTTTGGCCTCTGGAAGCCCTGGTTAGTTTTTCTTTTGGTTTAACCAATACGATCCCACATTCATGCTTGGAATATGGCACGGGGGTGATTAGCTTAAAGAGATATTTGCTTCAGCCAATTTATGGTTGGGTGGTACGTAGAAGTCCCTGACTTGGTTTTCTTATGCATAAGCCATTATATGTTATTTCTTATTGAAATCAATGAGCACATGTATGGGTTATTGCGTTCATTTTATGACTCGTTTGTCATGGACTCATTCTGGTTAAATATTGGTTATAGACATTGCACATTCTTATTGTATAATGTGTTCTTGTTATGGATCTTGCTTAGGGGTTGATAAGCTATTGAATGGTATATGCATGCATGGGCTAACAAGTGTTGCTGCATCTAGTTTAAGAGGGCATTGAGACTTCTTGATGGTTCTTTGATGAAGTTAAGGAGATAGTGAACATATATGCATTCATGACTTATAGTTACTATGTTTACCATGTGTTTGACGAAATTTTTAGCATGTGTTTAAAAAATTCTGGTTTGTGTATTTTGTCAAAATATTGGACTAAATGCTTCTAATTCCAACTCTCATTTATAGAGTACATGTTGATATGCTTATTTCACTCAAAGTCCATGCTTAGTAGGGTTGGCAAGCACTTACTTACCTCACACCAATATTATGCATGTACACCATTTCAAATTGCTTCTCTAGTTCATCAACCCCACATTGCCTAACTAAGCTATGAATTAGAGAAAAATATGTTACTACATCTAGCCTGAAATCCTTCCCAATGGTGTTGATTGAAATAACATGGTATAAATTAAATACGGGGTGGTAATAATCATTAATTAAGATGGAGATGGTTCCATTTCTTTAATTTATTATGCATTGTAAATTTTTCATATATTTATGAGCAATTAGTGATAGTGACAGTGACATTTAATAGTTACAAATAGTTATGAACCCATGGGAGGTATACAACCTAGTATAGGGGATATGTATAGGCCTAATGTAATGTAATACAACTATGTTCTCTCTAAACAAGACCTACAAGCTACAACCATGACTATAAATAAGGTCCATGTTGCTTCATAGTGAAGTAATCCATACGCCAATACAGTTATACAATTTGACATGACGGTTTAAGATTTTTTTGGTTCCTTTATGTGTGGGATAACACTTTGTTGCAAAAACTAGGTATAGTGACATCAAGTTTTAGGTTTATGCTAATACATCCTTAAAAATAAAACAAAAACAAAAGAAGCTAGTGGGAAATTAACTTAGTAATGTTCCCAGCGTGAGAAGTGAATAAAGCTATAATTCATGTGGAGTGTTTCAGACATTACTATTAGTGAAGTTTATTGCCAAGATTCCTTCTATTTTGGTTTGTTTCCCAACTTGAAATTATGGGATGCCCATGATAATTATCTAGAGATATGTTGATGACTGGATAATTGAGTAGGTATGATAACATTACTTAACTCGACTACACTGATGAACCCATCTCCATTCTGATTGGAAATGCCAAATGGCCCCATAATTGCTTTATTATCAATATCTACACTTACAACATCTTCATCATCATCCTTCTGAAAAAATAAAAATAAAAAAAAAAATTAGATAAATCCCTTAACCCGGTAGGTGTTTCTCCCAGTAACCAAATACAAATTTCTTATTCACCCTCTCTAGCCCATAGGGAAAACTTCAAAATACCCCCTGTAGACCAAGACCTAATATAATTGGAAACATGAATTTATTTACTATTTGTAAGATGTAACTAAGGGTATTAATGTGAACAAAACATTTACAGGGATTGGGAAAAAATTGGATTCCAATCCAAATGACATTAAGGAGATTTTTCAATATATATTTTATAGGAGTTACAATTGAATATCTATTTTTCAATTACATTAATTTATTTCATTAACTTATATGTTAAAAATTTTAATTAAAAAATTATGTAAGATATTAATCAGCCTAGATCCATTTGAACTCAAGATCTACCAAGGGACAAGAGGGATCAAATCTCTCGAGGTGCAAGCCTCTTTTGGAATGAAAAGAGATTTAATCCCTCTTGACCCTTGGTAACATTTGATAAGTTTGATGGTAACTAATCATAAGACAAGCTTCGTACACATAACTAAACATAATACAAGATTGGATAAGCAAGAGCTCTTTACTATGAAATAGGATATTGCTTCTAGAGATCCATAAGCCCCAAATAGTTGTGCATGGAAGGGATCTATATGGCCAAGAAATTTGTATGATGGAAATCCAAGAGAAATGGTTAAAGGCCACAATAGTGTTTCTTTTCTTACAAATATTTTCCATATCCAGTGTTTCCTTCAGCTGGCATCCTTTATTTTCTCTTAGTATTGTTTCTTCTCAGTTTATTCACTTTATCTCAATGTTAAACATGAACACATTAGATGGATTGCAAGTACAATCAAATAGGTACCTATGAGATCTGTCTTCATTGAGCAAGGGAATTTAAGGTAGAGTGGAAGAAGGTCAAAGATCTAGTACATCTAATAGACAAAGATCAATTAGGGGTGATAAGATCATAAGAAAATTTCATAGATGCATGTATTTTTTTATTTCTTTAGGGGGGTCGTTTTCTTATGATGTTGAGATCATAAATGATGTTGAGGTGCCCTTTAGGTGCCAAAATTTAGTGAAAACATGGGTACCCAAGGACCTTCCTCAAGTAAATACATATTTTTGTCTCAACGAGAGAATATATCACATTGCTCCA
The DNA here is from genome assembly GCA_000404065.3 of Pinus taeda. NCBI lineage: Eukaryota > Viridiplantae > Streptophyta > Pinopsida > Pinales > Pinaceae > Pinus > Pinus taeda. The sequence continues at coordinate 3,769 of APFE031635391.1, read as the reverse complement.
TCATCACTACATGGTTTGGGGATATTTTCCATGGACGGCATAAAGGTTTCTTAAGATGGATTAACTAAATTGATGGAGTATGACATGCCATGTTATAATTACAGAGATTGGTTGCAGCTGGTTTGATATATGTGAGCTTTGTGGAGATATGGATTGGCTACAAATTATATACACCTAAGAGACAACGATAAAAACAAAGGAGTGTATATCTATTGATGGGTCCCATCAATAGGTATATTTTAAGGCCCATATTGCTATCCTCCAGCCCATAAACTCTTTATTTCCTCACATTAATTTAATTTTTTGGCTATAATGTTCTTAGTAGGAAGATTAAAGGGTGCTTGTCATACTTCGTGGCCTAATGTGGTTTATGTTTAGGTAAGAGAGAATTTTTGCGTACATTTATGATGCATAGGCACGTTGGGAGAATCTTGAGGAAGTGTAGGAGACTTGTTCCCTACAACTGAAGGTCCATTGGAAGTCGATGAACTCAAGTGCATGAGAGGATCTAAGTGAACTAGATCCACTATTTTCGAGGTTTTGGAGGGAAGCAGTCCTCCTTCCTAGGGGGTTGCCCCTTAGTCATCTTTTGAATAAATAAATAGGCCTATGGGCTCATTAGGATTCAAAATTTTGAAGCTAGGAAGATCTATTGACATCCAGGTACTTGAGATTCTTATTTCCATTTTGATATGATGTATTTGAACTCCATTTTTTGTTAATGAAAGATTAATTTTTGGTCTACGTCTGAGTTAACTTTGGAGAGTTGAGACCCTTGGGTTAGGGCCCAACCCAGAGGCTCTAGTCCCTCTTATGTATTTTATTTTGTCATTTATTTAGTAGTGGCACTTTTTTCCTTGTTTAAACAAAATTTAGATTTCAAAAATAGTGGTTGCAAACCTAATTACCACCTCTCTTGTGGGAAGTGTGGGTGAGGAGTCTACAACAACAAGACAAAAAAAATTGTTTGTTTTCCTTTGAAAGTTGTTAGGATTTGGTTTATAGTTATCTTTCATACTTTGTTTCTGCATCCTAGAAGTTAATATCATGCCTTTGTACATGGATTACATGCATGTTGTAGGATAGAGTAGCTCTTGATGAAATAAAATTCAACTCATCCTTTCCATCTTGAATTTTTGCAATTTTATCATTAGATTTATGTTCTTTCCAAGAGTAAAAAGGGGTTGATTGTTAGTATGCAGGTACTACCAGTGACTTGTATGGATTGGCACATTCATCCTACATCCATTTTTTCAACACTGTTATCCTTCTTTACACCTCATTCTGCTCTCAAATTCTTCCATCGAGATCACCTTTTCAGAGTTATTGAGGAACATTGTGAGCATGTACTTTTGTGCAATATGGACCTTTGAGGTGTGATAAGCTTAGCAAAAGTCCTCACACATTCTTCATACAACATCATCTACTTTCTACCACCTTCAGAACACCTTTCCTACCCTTAGGGCTCTCTCATACCAAATCCTATAACAAAACAAGGAAATCCTATAACATCCTATAGCAAAATAGGGAAATCCTATAACATACTATAGCAATATTGTAACATCTTGTAGCATTGTCTTGGCCAGATTTGCTTTAAGACATTGATTTTTGCAGTTTGGGACTTAATAATGACCTCCGGGCTTTGAATCCATGATTGGGGAAGACCAAGGACCACTTTAGAACCATCCTTCCTTCATTGCAAGTACAGAACAACAATTAGAATTAGTAGACACTTTTTTTCATTTGAATCACAAAGATTGTTCTTTTATGCAATATGTAAAGACTCTGCTACTGAAGCTAAAGTATCTTGAAATTGGTGATAAGAAGGGAAACTCCTCAATGCAAGTAAATTAGACCTAGTTTTTTAAAGTTATGTCCTTAGATTTTCTAGTCATCCTCTTTAGATCAAGTTTCCTCTTTCAAGCAAATTTTCACATTTTGCAAGTAGAGTACTGGTTTAATTTTTGCAAGTAGAATATCATGGTTCATTTTTGGAATTAAGTATAGTTTTTCTCTTCCTGCAATTGTAGTTAGCCTTTACATTTGATGAATGGGACTTTCACTTCTACAATTAGGATGATGTTTACCTCCCTACAATTAGAGTAGACTCTTACCTTTTCATGCAAGTTCTCTATGTAAGCTAGTTGGAGGAGTGGTCTTTACATACCTTGATATGATTCAAATGGTTGAAGGTGACATCAATAGTGCTTTACCAACTGTGCATATAAAATTTTTATGTCTAAGTTTGTACGAACCCTGGGTTGATACTTTAGGTTGGTAGCCTTGGGAGATGCAACATTCTTTTGCAATACTGGGGCTCATCACTTTTTGGCGTCGTTGTCGGGGGGGTTGTTTCTACTTAAAAGTTCCTTATCTTTTTTTTTTTGTCTATTTGAATCAATGCTATTGATTTGAAAAAATTCCAAAAAAAATATAAAAAAAAAAGAGCTAGTTCTTTCATGCCTTGTAGGAGTAGGGATAATCAAGGGAAAATCCTACCAAAAAGCCCCACCCCTTTAAGCATCCAATCATCATTCTTCTTTGGTGGCTATGAACTTCCTTTGGGAGAGCAACTTGAAACCTTTGGAAAACCAATAGGGGAGGAGGAGCCTATATCACCTATCGAAGACATGGCTGAAAATAGACAAAATGAGTTATTTCAAATCCAAGAGACTAATGGGAGGATAGGATGAAGAATATCATCCCTACTTCCCTTCTAAACTTCCATGGTGTAACCTATAAGGACCCTGACACATTCATGTTTGAGTTTATTGTTGTTTGTAGGACATTATTATTATACCTCTAATGAACAGAAGTTGAAGTTGCTTCAATCCACCCTCAAAGATGCAACCTTGTGCTGGTTTATGGGATTACCTGGAGGAAGCATCACTACTTGGGCATAAATGCAGCAAGACTTTAATGACAAATATAGGGATTACTATAGGTATAAAGATACAAAGGATGAAATATTTAGGATGACCCTATGGCCAAATAATCCTTAGAGGACTATAAGGAATGATTATAACTCAACTATAGGAGGGCTAATTGTACCCCTAACCCTAAGTCACTCAAACTAGTACTTCTCTAAGGGATTAGGGAGGATGTAATGGAGACCCTAAATATGTTTTCTAGAGGATAAATCTACCAGTTGATCTATGATGACATCAAGACAATATTCAAGAACCATTCTAGGGTTGTGTTGTGGCCTATCAACAACCCCCCTTTATTAGTGCTATAAATAACCTTAAATAAATGGGGACCCTTCCAAAAAATCAAATCTTAGCATTTAATGTTGCCTTTTTGTTTTTAAAATAAAACAAGATGTCAAAGTGGAACTTGCTAAAACATGGAAATTTACCTTTTCATACTCCAAGCGCATAAAACTTCACAAACTACGAGTTTGTTTTAAAAAGTGCTACATGACCATAAGGCCTAAGAAAAAATTTATAGAGGAAAGTCACGAACATTAAGGAAAACCTTAAAAAACCCGCTTTAGAAAATATTATTCTCGCATCGCAAAAGGTTACAACAGACATCCCTTATAAAAGTTACTCATTGAAAATGCGATCCGCGAGAATGCGAGATTATGAAGCTTACAACCTCATCGCATCGCAAATTCCAATGCGATGGTGCTACATTATGTAACATAACCAAATATCGTGAAATATGATAGCATCTCGCAAATCACATATCGCAGCAGCTCATGTAATGATGGTTTTTAACGAGAGGAGGTTTTGCGATATAGTGATATGCGATATTATGAAGCAAA
>APFE031635390.1:138082-167562 GCA_000404065.3 Pinus taeda | reverse complement strand
GATAGTGGAGGATTGTGATCGGCTGGAGCGAAGGAGCGAGAGGATCATCTCTTCATCAAACATAGCGCTGGAATCCAAGTAGGTGTTCTTTACCCACTTGTTAATTACAACTAGGAACTTGCATAGTAGCATTGATTGATTGTTTCTAGACCCCTTTTGGGCTAGTAGGGTCGCCTCTATTCGTAGAGGGGATTTACCTCTCCAACACTAAGGTTGTGAAAATGCCACATGGAATCCCATAAGGGATCTATAAAAGGTTTTAAATGGTAAAGGAGGAAAATGAAAGAGAATATAAAAGGGCGTAAAGGTTAAAAGGGGAAAATATTTATCTCTTTTATTTATGCTTTTACCCATTCCTACACCATCATGTAAGTTTTAGTTATTCATTAATTATTGTCCATCTAGCTAAGTATGAATGGTTTGCTACACCCAAGATTTAGTTTATTATCATTTCTTTTTTTACCTTTATTTGAATATTAGTATTTCCAATGTTTTCCACTTTAATTTTCCCATTATTGTTTCCTTATTTTTCTCCCATGAGGATTCTATTGTAGCGGCTGCAATACCCTCCACAATTTTGGCCTGCATCCAAATTTTTAATATTCCTTGATTTTTCCCTTGATGGTTGCAAACACTCGAGCTCATCCCATGAGCTCTTGTTGATTTTACACAAACTCTTCGCTTCATTGATCACTCATCATCTTTTGGCATGTTGATCATTGTGTCATGTTTGCGAGTTTGTTCTGGAATTTTGAAGGTTTTCCTTTACGTGTATAAGTTGTTTTATCTCTGTTGACATCGGTCGCACTCACACACAAAGTTATAAAAATTGTCGCACTTGTCATTCAAAGACATATTTCAACTGTCGCACATGTCGCTCTCAACTGCTAAGTCAGTCTCACTGAGCACATGTTGTCTTGTTGATTTGAGGTGTCTTTTCATCGAGCCATGCTAAGTGTGTGATCACATTGTCGTGTCTGCATGAGTACACTTTCTTTCACACAGTCATTTTTCCTGAAAATCTGTCAATGGGAAAACCCTCCATCAACCTAACTGAATCTCAGTGACCTTGCACTACTGCCTAGAATTGCGAAGATCTTGAGGCTATCCTCTGGGAAGCCTGCTTTGTGCCATTTTGGAAATGAGCTAGCTCAGTAACTCCTAGAACTGCACAAAATTTTTCCCGGTACTGGGCTCCAAAATTATGCAAAGATCTCCTACCCTGCCCATCATGCCCACTCTGCAACCAACCTAGGAATTGCATAGAGTTGTACTATCCTACCCTTCTTTCTGGATTTGCAAACAACCCATAAATTGCACAAAGTTTTATTTTCCTGCCATCCCTTCTTCTCCGCTCTGCAACCAACTCAGGGATTTCATAGAGTTGTCATGTCCTGCCCTTCTTCCCAACTCTACAATCAGCTCAGAAACTACGCAGAATTGTTGGGACCTAGACTGTCTCTCAAGATTGATTATTTTTTACTAGAAGCTCCTGCAACCCGGCCTTGTGATCCCCTGGAAAACTACGCATATTTTTCTATCAGTGTCTCCTGCTACCGGCAATGTCTTCCTCAGAGAAATTTTGCATATCCCAGTTGGATGACCTGCCTAGTGCTCCCTTGGAAAATTGTGCAGATTGGTTCAGTAGCTCTCAAACACCATGACTGGCCTTCCTCCTAGAAATTGCGTTGTTTTTCCTCTCAACTGATTTTTTCCCCACAGTTTTCACTATTGCCGAATATTGCAAAAATCTATCTCCTAGTGACATCCATGTAGTTTTTCCTGACAATGCTCTGGAGCCTAACATCCTAGCCTGTGATGTGCTCCTGTAGTCTTAGTTCCTTGTCCCACTCCCAGTCACCTACATTGAAATGGAAAAGAATGCTTCATGATAGACTAGGAGATTTTTTGGATTTGATGTCATCTCATCATGAGTGATTACAGGAACAGGTACATCAATGAAACATGGTGCAATGAAAAACGAGATAGAAGAGAGTTGCATGTCAGAAGACTTTCTCACGGTCGAACGAACACATGAAGCACATTGGGCGAGCTAATGAAAGGGACACATTCACATGCACCATCAAGAAAATACCAAGACCATCGAAGACCCCATACACTTTTCCATGCGAAGGTGAAGACATGTTACACATAGAGCATATCATCACTCAACAACACAGCAGCTCGACACGAACACCATAGTCAGCCAGTAAATGTCAGCAGTGCCATGTCGAGTTGTGTCATGAGTTGTCTCAGCCAGATCACTACTATGGGTCATGCTTATTGTAATCAATGTAATATAAAGTGGAATTCCAAGAGAACCACATATGAAATTGAAGAGTCATGTAGAGTCGAAATTTTATAAGAAGTCAAACAGTCATGAGGGAAGTTGAAGAGTTACAAGGGTCAATTATACTCCCTTGGCTATATATACCCTGTCATTGTATGAGCAAGGGAATTTTCGCATTGGCTCCTCCCAAAAAGCCTTGAGAGTCTGTAGTTTGTTCTTTGAGGAGTAAGGAGTGGCTCCAATGTCCCACTATTAGGACTAGTGATGTATGGTGTACAGATATGTCTTGGATATTTTGCTTAATTCACAAGCCTGTCTCAGGCCATGACTTTTTCACACACGTTTTGTATCCATTTGTAAGACTACTCTTTAAACATTTGAAATGCATGTTTTCTTAACCTGTAATAATATAGTTGAACTACTTCAGTTATTTTAGTGCTCATATTATTGAATATGTGTTGTATTATTTATCATTGTTGTCCTGTCCATGTGGTCTACTCCACCTGATATTAGACAGGCCACCTTAGTGTATTTCTTGGTGTTAACGACCGTCACCACCGTGTGGGTTATTCCGCTAGATAGTGTACATATATTCCCTTGAGCTTTGGTTTTCATAACTGCCGCATCCATTGTGGACTATTTCGCTGGATGTTGGAAAGACCCTTCTTGTTGTTTGCATGTGTTTCTTCCTAGGTTGGGACTATTTCCTCTCATCAAGAGGCTCACTTTACCTCCCCCCTTTTGATAGTAAGAGAACCTGGACACAAAGTTACATTAGGCACTCACTAGGCACACTCACCTCACTTTGGCTCAAGAAGGAGGGTTGCTAGTTGTTTATGGTTGCATGTCCTCTCAACCCCACATATCCATCATCTGGTCTAGGTAGTAACATGAACTCCCTCTCTCCCACACGTAACTTTGAAGTTGGTTATGCCTCACCTCCCAGATCCGAACAAGAAATCTCATATCATCACCTTCACTCAGTCTATCCCATCACCCATTAGTTTTCCAAAGATGTTGGACTGAACTGAGGAGTACACAACCTTCCCTCTTCACAGAGGAAGCAAAAAACTACACCAAGATGAGTGGTAGTCTCATTTGTTGAAGAAGTAATCCTCGCCACTCTTGAAGAGCTGGCTGAAGTTGTTGAGAAGGAAGAGGAAAATCTTGTTTTCTTACAATGAGAAGAAGTTAACAACACACTCTGAGGCTCAGGTTTCGACAGAGATAGCGAAGGGGAAGGAAGAAGAGGATGTGGAGGAGGAGACAAACCAACTAATTCAAAAGAAGAGGAGGAGCATGAAGAATAAGAATACATAGATGATCAAAATTTGGAATGGATGAAAAAGGGCCCATTGGAACTCCACAGTGCCTTTCACAATATTCCAAGGAATGCAGAGAAGATGTTAACAAAATATGACCCTGACAGAGCAATGAAGGCAGAATATCATATAGACACATTCTACCTACATCTGCAGACACTTGAGGTATGTTAAAATGATGTTGCATGTAGACTATTTCCATGTACCTTTGATGGAAAAGGAGTTGTACGATACCACAACCTTCCTATCAACTCCATTAAGAACTCAGGGATGTTCAAGGGAATTTTCCTTGAAAATTTTGTTGATGTCAAAACCCACGCCATGTTGTTGAAATAATTGGGTAGTCTTAAGATGGAACCGAAAGATAAAGTGAAATACTTCAACCAGAGGTTTAAACATATCATGAACAAGTTCACTGCAGACACTAAACCTCATGACTCCAACACAACCATGTCAATTTCACATTAACACAGAAGAAGTTATAAATATCCCTCATACTTTGAATTAATAAAACCTTATTAATAGAATAAAATATCTCCCTCTCTTTCTCTTTTTATATATTTGATATTAAAATCTATTATGTTTATAAAGTAAATTAATTTTTTTTGTTATTAATAATTTGAAAATGCTATATTATATCAACTCGATATTAAAAAGTTAAAAGTTTTATATCTTCAATTATTTTATCTCTTTATAAAGAAAATAAAATTAATGCAAAATTAAGGTGGTAATTGAAATATCGTATTTTTTTAAGTTGTTAATGTAAATATTATTTTATTATCTTTATATAAACATTTCCCTCGTATTAAGCTATAGAGTATCTCTCTAAACAAATATATACATTAAATATGGTGATATAAAATTAAAAAAAAATGTGATAGAAAATTAATTTATGCATTATCTATATTTTATATTATTTTTGTAATGAGTGCTTATTTAGAATATATCGATTTCATTTTTATTTCTTTAAAGATTTCAAATATTTCTTCTAAAACACAAATATAAGAAATATTGTAAATCAAAATAAATGATTTATTTTTATCTAATTATATATAATATTAAATAAATATATTGATTTAAAAAAGTGAAAAGTTGTATAAATAAAATGTTGTATATTTTGGTGGTTTTTTGGGTAATATTTTCCGATTAGATTTAGTTGAAATGTGGCAAGAATGTGGAGGCATCACATATTTGATTTATGGAATATACACCATTATAGTGTATTTTTTAAAGAGTGTTTAAACTATTTATGTATTTAAATGCAAATTTTAAATAACAAAATAATATGATCCCAAAAAACTATTTTATGTATTCAATATAGAAATTTTAAGACATAGAGTAGTTAAACAATAGTTAATTAAAATTAACAATGAAAGGTTGAAAGATGATATCATTTATAATTTCATAAGAAAAAACATTGTTTTGATATTTTATAAGAAATCAAAAAGTACAATCTTTTGGAGCACATTTGATAACTTAAAAAGTGGGTTTAGATTAAAATTTCAGATATATTGGAGACCTTAAACATACATTAAAGTTAAACTAAATCCTATTTAAATAGGATCAAATATATTGAAGGACAAAACAGACAACGCATTACCATTAGACACCTTTGAGATGGAAATTAATCCAGTATCTAATACTAGAGCTTCCTTGGATAACATATCTACCATAGAATTATTTTTCCTATATATATGAGGAACTTGCACATCATCATATTTCTTTCCTTTGTCATGATTCTAAATGAAGGACCCTGAAGTTAGTTCATCCATTAAACTAGTCCACAAGGAATTTTGAATCCTCGTACAATTTGAATACTCTTGCTTCCAAAGGGAAATCCTCATGGCACACCACATATCAAGGAGCTCAACTATAAATTTTTGCCTTGGAAAATACCTAGATTGCATTTAATCATCAAATTCTCAGAGAAGAAAATGACTATACCCTCACCACAAACATCCCTATGATTAGCTCCATCAAAGAATCCACATCCTATACTAGGTGGAAGACCCACATCTCAGATAAGTCTAACCTTCTTCCCTTTAAGCGGTTTCACTTGCTCAAGATAAGATGATCTTGCATTATATTTAATAACTTCAGAGAAAACCATAGAATCTTCAAACAAAAACGGTTTCACCCTAGCCAAATTCCCTACAATACAGAGATCAGAAAGAATTTAAGTCAAGAAGAAATAAACCTTTGATTCCAAGACAAAGACACTCTTCAACTAGGCTACCATTCCACCGGGAATTAAGGCTAAAACAACAAAAAATCACCTTCCAAATAGATATTACAAAATTATAGTGAATAAATAAATGAGCAACAAACTCCTCATTCATCCAACATAGAACACAAAATCCAGAACCTACCCATCCTTGCTTGATAATAATATCCCAAGTCAACATTTTTCCTTCTAGCAACAACAAAAGGAATATCTTTCATTTAATAGGGCCTTGTCCCTTCCAAACTTATCTGTTCCATAATTTTGAAGAAGCAAGAGGACTACCTTGAATTAGCACATTATATCCAACTCTATCTATTATAATTCCTTTGTGCTTATTCTTAGACCACGTAATGATGTCTTCCTCCTCTTAGTTAATAACAATACCAATTTTACCCAAATTCATTACAAAATAGCTCCATTAACTTGCAAAAACATGAGAAAGGCCTAAATCGCTAGCTAAAAGCCACTCTTGACTATCTTAATTTGCATCTACATGCCTAACAAAATCAACAATAGTAATATAACCCAAACGATTTTAAAACTCCAGTAGCCGATCAGAGATTTTATTTCGACCATTGCATCATATCCATGGGTCGCAACCAAGAATAGCTACAACCCTGTTCTCAATCTTCCACAAAAAAAATTTCTCCAAAGCTTGTAGACCGTTTACCAAATTCTTCCAAATCACAGAACCACCCCTATTCATTTTAGGCTCTTTCATGACCCAATCTACAACTGACATGGATTTCAAATTACCCTCATTACTAGACCCTACAGACTATTGTGAAAAATAATATACCAACAACTCTTCATTTCAAGTGTGACTTCATAGTTTTTCATATTTCATAAGCTCCAACCCCTAAGAGACTTCGGAAGCATAAAACGGCTTGAAGACACTAGAGCCATTCCTCTCCCCTACTTCTTGTCATTCTAAAGAAAATGAATACATAACTTTTTGATAGAACCTAAAATATTTTTAGGAACTTATGGTGAATTCAACCAAAAGACCAGGATTCCTTCAAAGAGAAATTTGATTAAGATTAGATGACCTCCTAATGAAAGTCATTGATTCCAGCAATGACAAATGTTTTTTTCCACCTTTTTAACAAGCCTAGAACAATGTTATGTTCGATCATTTTTGGTAGTTTTAAGAAAAATCCAAGATATTTAAAGTCATCATTTAAAGAACCAAATGTAGGAGGAAATATTTCTTAGCTTAAATTGACCTAGGCTTCATCCCAGTTGCTACTACAACAAGATGACGTGTCCATGTTATCCTACATGTTGACACCACACATAAACAATGCAAAAGAAATTTGAAGGTTTTTCATTCTTCAATAGTCCCCAATCTGAAAAATAAAACATCATCTATAACTAAAGTGTGAGTTATCACCATCTACTGGCCAAACTTTACTTTAATTCTACCCTTTGATTCCCCGCACCCACGCCCCCATAAGTAATCTACTCAAACCTTTAATGATGAGTAAAAATAGAAAAGGAAATAAGGGGTAACTTTGATGAATTCTACGTGAAGCTTTGAAAAGATATGATGGTTCACTATTAACTAAAAAGGATAATTGGTTGATCTCACACAACCCATTATCTATGAAACCACATCAAACCTGAAACCAATTTGCATTAAGATAAGGATGAGAAAGGATTAGTCCACTTTATGATAAGCTTTCCTCAGGTCAATCTCCATCAAAATATCTCGAATATTTTTACATTTAATAGAGTGAAAGGGCTCTAGATCCAACCCAATATCATCATGGATCTGTCTATTAAATAAAAAACCAAATTGGTCCAAAGACATATGATTTGGAAAGTAAATATTTAACCAGTTAGCTAGCACCTTTTAAATGATTTTATATAAAGAATTGCACAAAGATATTAATTGATTATCATTGAAATACTTGGGATCCATTGATTTTGGGATTTATGCAATGAAATTTGCTTTAAGATTACCAAAAATAAACCCTCTCATCCTGGATTTCTAAACCACCTCCACAATGTCCCTTCCCATAAGATCAAAAAAATCCAAAAATAACTCCATAATCTAGCCATTAGGGTCTAGACTACTATCCTTGGGCATCCTCTTCAATATATTTAGGACCTCCTCCTAAAAAATAGGCCTACCTATTGAATATGATTCTTAATTAGAGAAAAAACTCGGGTAGGACCTAATTACTCTCATTTGATCAACTATATTAGTATGGTTTCCATCCTCAAACAATTTTTCAAAGAAAAAACTCCTTCCTTCATAATATCACCGTATGAAGGAAAATATTGAGTGTCATCCTATGGTTGAGTTAACAAAGTATGGATTACTATCCAACTATTATTGGCAAACTAACTAAATAATTTTGTATTGTTTTCTCCTTCAGCAATCCAATTCACTCTACTCTTGAGCTTCCAAACAATTTGCTAAGCCCCAAGGATCTCTACATTTTTTCTTCTAAATTCATGAGTTGCTCTCTTTCATAATCTATTAAAACCCCCATCACTTCTAAAAACTAGTTTAGAAATTTCATTTTCAATCGACTCCAGATCACCTAATTCCACGTTCCTTTCCTATTTTAGCCACATTCCAACAACCCTATTTAGAAATTCCATTTTTTAGAGAATTATTCCAATGGAGAAATAAAAATGAAATTATTAATATGAACCCATACCAAACTAACAAAATCCTTGGATCTCTCATCATCTAGTCAACACATATTAAAATGAAATGGATAATGTCTCTTATTCTCATCCCCTAGAAAAAGGAGGATATGTTTGTGATCAGATATAGAATCACAACAAACTACAAAATGAATAAAGACTCTTTTACTAAAAATATGTCAAGACGCTTCCCAACTACATTTACCCTCTATCGGTTGTTAAACCAGGTAGGAACCATTTTCTTGGGTTCAACATCCAAAAAACCCATCATCTCCATCCAATGGAAAAAGAAGCTTGCATGTGCATCCATCCTTCCACATAGCCCACACACATCTCTTCAAGATAGAGAGAAATCCAAATCTCCTTCTAATATCACGTTATATTTATTTATAAAATCAGAGTCCAATAGGTATGACCATAAGTTGATTATGTTGTCATAAGGGGCATAACAGTTGACAAGAAAGAGATTCATTCCTAGGGAAAAACTAAACCCTTCCATTAAAATTCCAAACTAACAAGAAAATAAATTAAAAGCACCAACCGAGGGGGACCAAATTGACGAGAGACCACCTGAATTCCACTAGCATCAACAGAAAAATAATTCCACCCCACTAGCAAGTTGGATAAACATTTGATATTTTTTAGGCCTACACACATAGTCTCATGCAAAAAAATGAAATATGGATTATGAACAAAAAATATACACTTGGGAGCATTCATATTAGAGGAGCCCCCCGAACCCCTTGGAATTCAGGGATAAGATCTTCATTAGCTAAACCTTGGAGCAAGGCACTCTAATCTAAAAGTCTTAAAAAAGCACTGGGAGTACAATTTCAACTTGCGAGAACAAACCATATCCTTTTTTTTGGACCCCTTCCCCTACTTCCGAGAGGAATGAAGGTTCAATAGAGCCCTTCCATAGTAATGACTTCAGAAGTAGAGGGTTTTAAATTGTGAGAAACTACCCCCAAACCCATAGCTTCCATAGAATAGAGTAAATTTAGAAAAGACCCACTAGACAAAGAAGACTTAGAGAAACCACCTTCATGTTGTTTTTGCTTCTGAGAATCCAATTCCATCCTTGCTTTCAGCACCTCAAAATTCGACTCTTACTAATATATAATAAATACTCCTTATCCTCGCCTTTATTTTCTAGAATCAAGACTAAAGAGGATAATACTCCCAATATTTCCCCCAAGTCTGACAATAAAGAATATTGAATACCTCCTTCACCAATCATCCCATTAGAATGGTCCACTTCAATAGCCTTAGATACATTCCTTATATCCACAACATCATTGTCTACAAACATATGTTTTATGCTCATCTCAAAAGCATCACTGATCCACAAACCCTTCATTCATAGCCACACAAACCCTTTCTAATTTGACATGTTTGGCTTATTTTGCCACACATCCTTCAAAATTGCTTGTATACCCATTTTTGAACTAAATCTAAATAGAACTTGGCCCTTTAAAAAAATGTGAAAAGATGGAAAATAACCCAATAGAGGGACCCAAAAATTGCCCAACTATTCTCCTGAACTTTACTTGTTAAATATCTTATCCAAAAATCTAACAATAAAACCAACTTTACACAAAACCAAAGCAAAATCAATATAAAAGAATCAAAATCCAACATACATTCACATTTTCCTTCTCAAGAGTACAAACCTCTAGTCTTTAGTGCATCTAGATCCCCTTCTTTAAAAACCTTAGCCTCCTCAAAGATCAAAGAACAACTCACTACACATTTATTTTCTTGACAAACCCTTCACTAGATGCTTCCTTTCTTGAAAAACCCTTCAATACGTGCTTCCTTCCTAGAAAATCCATAACTAACTTTAGCATGAAGGGATTCTCACATTTAGTAGAATAAGACTGACTCATTCCAGTTAAACTTGGCAGCTATCAATAGTCAACGCCCACGAAATAAAAATCTCAATATGCATCTCAGCTCATCCTCCTCCAGTGACCAGTGGCCTCAACAAGCTTTTGTCATAGAAACCCTAAAGATATAGATCCCCTTCTTTAAAATTATTAGCCTCCTTAAAGATCAAATAACAACTCACTACATACTTCCTTTCTCGAAAACCCTTCACTAGGTGCTTCCTTTCTCGAAAAACCCTTCACGACATGCTTCCTTCCTCGAAAATCCATAACTAACTTTAGCACGAAGGGCTTCTCGTATTTATCAGAATATGACTAACTCATTCCAGTTAAACTTGCCAGCTATCAGTAGTCAACGCCCATGAAAAAAAATCTCAATATGCATCTTGGCTCATCTTCCTCCGGTGAACAATGCCCTTAACAAGCTTTTGGCATAGAAACCCTAAAAGATATCACTGCCTAAAAAGAATTGGCAGTAGTTTTCGTCACTGCTCAAATGGCTTCGCCGTTGCACATAATTCCTAGGGTTTCACTAGAATCTCCTATTGATTATTTTCGTCTAGGAGCGGATGACACATTACCTAATACGATACCCTAGGAGCACTCAACTAGACAGAGCAGCAACTAGGGTTACCATAGATGGCTGACCTCTTCATTTCTTTAGAGATAATTACTAGCTCAAATCTGTGTGTATCAGCTTCTGTCACTAACTTAGATCTCATCATTGTCACATGCCTCAGCTGGAACACTCACAATCAACAGCCCAAACTGTTACCATATTAACACTGCTCACATGGTTTGGTAGAAGGGTCTTCATATTAGGGAGGGGTACTGTTTTCCTCTTCTATACCATCAAGTGTAATTTGGAGCCAGTGCTCTTCTTGGCCCTAGCCATGCTTAGCTCTGGATTGGACTGTGCTAGTCGGGTGGAGATTTGATAAATGATAAAGAAGTTGTTTCCTACCTCGCTTAGACATTTGCAGAACTTCTGTGAGACACCCAGGAAGGTAGCGCTCTCATCTCTAATCTATAATTTCATGTTTATAAAAATGATATTCTTCTATTACAAATTTAAGAAAATTATGGAGTTAAATAATATGAGTTGTTGTCTGCATTCAACAACTCTTAGTTAAATAACATGGGGTTGTTGTCTGCACACATTGTTATTCAATGCTACATAAAGAGTAGTAGTGATTAGCGTACTTCTTCCTTACATGATATTTTTAAAGAGCTCTCTTTCAAAAATTAAAGCAGTTGATTTTGTTTGAGAAAACAATTTTCATGATTCTAGTGTTTTCTTTTGGTTCATCTCATTCAAGTCCTTATGGTTCTAATAAGTTTATAGATTTTTTTTTCATTGTTATTGGTCAATTCACGCATTTAAGGTGTTGGAAATAATAATCCCAACCACCACAATAAATAGCCTGACAGCAACCATACTTGTCAAACGTATTTTTGCAGGTTATGTCTCTGTTTGACAATTGAAGGACTGAAGCCAGACACGAACCATTTTGAAACACAGCAAGGAATTTAAAGTGGTCAATGTACTTTGGTAAATAGATATGGGCAAGCATTCATTCAAAGACTATTGACCACACTCGAGAAACAGTCACGTGATTCTGATCACACTCAACAACAACATCATATTAATTTCGATCTGTCATGAATTAAATGTAAAATTGTATGTTGAGTTATATATGAATGTAAAAGTCATTTTGTAATAGGTTAGGAAGTAAGAGGTAGGAAAAAGGACCACAAGCCTATGGGGAGAAAATGGTGGAGCAAATTTTGGTGGGCTCGTGAAAACAACAGTTACTGTGTTACCTCGCATGAATGTAAATCAGTATAAATCTTATTTTTTACTTGGTGAATAAGTCGCAGCCTCATGTGAATGTATTTTCATATTTTAGAATTCAATACTAAGTTTTTATTGTGTTACTCCAGCTTTATGTTGTTTATCTTTGAGTCTAAAATAGTTCCGCGGTGCGCTATGAGCCCCATAAATGGGTAATTATATGGGCTCATTTTGCCTCCTAAATTAGCTTAATCCACCATTCTCATCATTTTATTGCATGTTTTTTATTATATTTATGCTAATAGAGTGAGTTGGGTTGGTCATTATGCCTGGAAGTCAAATATGTGCTTAATGCAGATTTTTGGTCAATTTTGGAGACAAAGTCAAGGATTTTATGAACATTTGGCAGAAAATATTTGAAGAAGAAAAGGGAGAGGATTTATAGGAGGGTGTTCCCCTCATTTATGACTCCCTTCTTCGAATTCTCCTTTAGAAAGCTCAGAGCATAAGCAGCCACATCAATGCACCAAAGGGGCAGCCGAGCAAGTGGAGGTTAACTGTTGTCTATCTCAAGTTTTGGGAGCCAAGCCTCCCTGATTTTAAGGGAGTCGTTGGGAGCTCCAGTTGTATAAGTAAAGAGGCCTAGGGCCTCATTAGGTTATTGAATATCAATCAAATTTTTGAACTTTTGTTGCAGTTCTGCTCTGCTCAACTTTGAGCTTACTTTTGTGGATAGTTTCATGTAATCTCACTGTTATTTTTTATAATGAAGATGAGATTGTTTTTGAGGTAGCACTGAGTTACCTCAGGGGGCTGAATATCTTGGGTTTGGGCCCAATTCAAGAAGCCAAGCACCTATTGTTTTGTATTTATATGTTTTGCTTCCATTTATGAGTTAGTTGTTGTTAGATAGATTTCTTTCTTGGTTAAGAATAGGTTTCGTTTGGTGATTTATAAAGTTGTTTCCATTCCAGTTTGTTGTAGCAGGTGGAGCCTCATTCCATATGACCAGAAACAAAGAGTTATTCAGTGACTTGGAGGATAAGGACCTCCATATGCACATCGAGATGGGAGATGATGGGAGGTATAACGTGACCAACATCGGTATTGTTACCTTTCAGAGGGAGTTTGGTTCTCCTCTCACGTTAAAATATGTCATGTATGTTCCAGGTTTGAAGAAGAATTTGGTTTTAGTTGCCATGTTGGAGGACCATGGCTACGATGTGATATTTACCGAGGGAAAGGATTTCCTTCATCACATAGCCTAAGGACAGGTGAAGTGGATTGGGGTTCGGGTGCAGAACCTCTACAAATTCGATGTAGAAGACTACACTACTTTGAGCACAAAAGCAGGGAAGGTTCAGAGTCGAGACATCACTGAGTTGTGCCATAGAATATTGGATCACTTGCACCATGAAGCTTTAAAGACCGTGCAACAAATTTCTATAGGACTTCCCAAGGGTGCACTAGAGTAGAGAGACACATGTAAAGGGTGTATTTTGGGGATGTACACAAAAGCTTCCTTTCGTGATAAAGACAATCAATCGCAAGTGATCCTTGATGGAGTTCACTCAAATGTGTGTGGATCGTTCTCGACAACAACCATGGCCAAAAACAACTATTATGTAATATTTCTTATTTTTTTTCTTGTAAGTGTTGGATTTTCTTCATCCAGAAGAAATATCAGACATTCACTAAATTTTGTGAACTTAAAGCACTTGTCAACAAGATACTGGTAGGAAAGTGAAAGCTCTCAAAAGCGATAATGATGGAGAATATGTGTCAAATGAATTTAAGAAATTCTGTGCATTAGAAGGCATCCGACTAGAGTTAATATCACCTCATAACTGACAGAAAAATGGGGTGGATCAAAGGAATAACAAAAGTATGGTTGGGGTTTCACGAATTATGTTACATGATCAGGGCCTACTGTTACACTTGTGGGCTTAAACATGTAACACAGTTTTTTATTTTCATAACAGAAACCCTCACCAAATTCTCGAGATGAGTACACTAGAAGAATTTTTTTTCTAGGTAAGAAACTAGATGTGGCACACTTCAAGATCTTTGGTTCATTATTCTATTGTCATGTTACCAAGGATGCACGAAGAAAGCTAGAGCCAACAACTTAGTTGGGCATATTTGTGGGGTACACTAATATACCTCACAACTATCGGGTGTACCTGTCATCCAACAAGATGATAGTGGTTCGTAGAGATGTGAAGTTCGATGAAGAGAAGGCCATGATATGTTCCCTTGATAGGGAGCTTTAGTTACATGGAGATGAGGGGTTTTTAGGTCTAAAGGAGGAACCTCTGGATGATATGGAGTAGCCACATGCAGAGGAGTAGAGAGTGGAAGCACCCACTCATGCAAAGACTTCCAAAGATGGAAGGAAGCACACCAGAGAGGTTGACAGATTTATGCATGATGCTAGAGAGAATGTGGGAGCATCCACATCACAGCGTAGGCATAGGAGGTCACCAAATTGATACACTGGCTACATGGATCTGATAATCTAGAGTGTAAAGGTTGAGCCATCCTCATCCGAGGAAGCAGTGCAACAATGAGTATGGGTTGATGCCATGGTTGAGGAGTATGACTCCATTATCAGAAAAGGTGTTTGGGAAGTGGTCCCAAGACCAATAGACAAGTCAATGATGAGTTCCACATGGATTTACAAGGTAGAGAAAGCAACAAATGGGAGTGTGGAGAAGCACAAGGCCATATTTGTGGCCAGAGGGTTGTCTCAGGTGGAGGGAATTGATTATGATGAGACCTTTGCTCTAGTAGCAAGGTACTCTTCAATCAGATCTATTCTAGCACTGTCAGCATAGATGGGATGGAAGATACCTCAGATGGATGTGAAGGCATCATTCCTCAATGGTATGATTGAGGAAAAGGTGTATATTGAGCAGCCGAAAGGATTTGAGACCCTCAACAGAGAGTCGTATGTGTGCAGACTCAAGCGAGTGTTTTATGGACTAAAACAAACACCCCGTGCTTGGTACACCATGATTAACAGTTATTTAACCGGATTGGGATTCAAAAAAGTGAAGCATATGCTAACCTTTACCATATTTTGGTTGAAGGAAAATTGTTGATTATAGTATTATATGTTGATGATTTGATTCTAACAGGTGATGAGCAACTGATAAAATCTTGCAAAGAGGATCTTGCAAGAGAATTCGAGATGAAGGACATGGGGCTCATGCATTACTTTCTTGGTATGGAAGTATGGCAAGAAGATGGGAAACTATTTGTCTCTCAGGGAAAGTATGCATATGAGATACTGAAGAAGTTCTACATGGATAGTAGCAAACCCATGGAGGCTCCTCTAGAAAGTAATTGGAGGAAGCAATATGCTACTTCAAGTGAAGATTGTAGTGGAAGCTACTATTTATAGACAACTTATGTGTTCACTTACGTACTTGGTGAACACATAGTTGAACATGTGTTTTGCAGTTAACCAACTTAGTCAAGCCATGGTTAAGCCAACCAAAATTTATTGGAAGGCAAATAAACATGTGTTCAGATACCTCAGAGGTACCACTCAGTTTGGTCTTTGGTACAGATGGATAGAGGGAGTGAATCTTTAAGGCTTCAAAAGTGTAGATTGGGTAGGGAATCCATCCAACAGGGAGAGCACATGAGGGAGACTCTTTAGTATTGGGTCAGCAATAGTTTCTTGGTAGAACAAGAAGCAAAGACAATTGCACTCAGTTCAGCAGAAGCACAATACATGGACGCTAGTCAAGTAGCTTGTGACGCTATTTGGATGAGGAAGATCCTTGTTGGGTTATTTGGCTAGCAGATGGATCCTAAAATGATTTACTATAATAATGATAGTTGTATCAAACTCTCTGAGAATCTAGCTTTTCCTTATCAGTCCAAGCATATCGACATTCGGTATCACCATCTACAAGATTGTGTGCAGAGGAGAATCATGTTGTTGGAGTAAATTCCTAAAGAGGAGCAGGATGTAGATATTTTGACAAAGGCATTGTCGAGATGCAAATTTTAGTTTCACAGAGGCAGCATCAGGGTAGCAGATAATCCCTTTCTTGTTGAGAGGGAGTGTTGAAAATGCAACAAGAAAATCCTAATTTAATTTTGTCTTTAAATTAAATTAGGAATTAAATTGTAATTCCAATTCTCATGATAACTTGTAATAGTCAAGTATGTTAATTTGAATTAGTTGGCTCATTTAATTCGATTTGGGAGTCTAACTAGATTCATTTAGAGTGTCTCCTACTTTTTAGGAGCCTTAACTGAGATTATTTTGAGTTATAATTATTTAATTCAGTTTAACTGAGTTAAATTCAGTTAAAGTAGTTCCAACTGATGGATGAATTAGTGGGAGATCCAGTAGTGGGGTGTAATATGCACTGATCAACCAGTAAACTGAAGATTCACTCATAATTAGCTCATAATGTCAGATGAGAGAAAGACCTAGTTGAGATTGGAGTTTAGGGACAGTGTACTATCAATTGCATAATCATCTAAATTGTACAAGTGATGCATGCAATCAGAGCAAGGCCTATGAGGATTGTGAAATTCACATTTGTGGAAATTTCCAATTAAATATGGGTTACTTCCCAAGGGAATAGCCCAAGGAAATAGGAGCTTAGCAATAGAAAAATTGCATAAGTATTGGGTTGAGCTTGTCTTGGAAGTAATGATATAGATTGAGATAGTTCAGAGGTTGCTCGGGCTTCAACAAAGCATTATAATATTCTCATATTTTCTAATTAATGCAATATACATATAGCAAGGGTTTTTAGCTATGGATTTCCCCAGATTATTTTTTTTGTTATGTGTGATTGAATTCTTTCTCTTGTATGCTTTGTGATTTCATCGATCATTTATTGTTTCCTCTAATGAGTAGAGTAGATTCAAGTCAATTATTTTAGCATATTACAATCTGTATTTTGAAGCTATAAGGAATTTCTACACTTAGTTCTGTGAACCCCATCTAACAACCCCCAATGTCCCTGCCAATCCAATACGTGAAAATAATACAAGGGAAACCCCTCCCATTCACTTACAACACAGAAATTGGGGGTCCTCGATCATGGTTATGCCTTGTCAGGGTTTCACTTCAACACTTAGATGTTTAGCAACCCCTCTTGAGCATTATATCTATGTGTGTGTGTGTGTGGGACTTCGCCAAGGCTTTTGGCACTCAGCGATGGTTCCTACCTCTTCTGAGCTGACAAATACATAGGAATGCCTATCTCTCCTAAGATTTATAATACTTAAAGATATATCTCTCTTGAGCTTACGATGTATTTATATATGCGAATATGGGTGTGAATGTATGTTTACCCACAAAGGCCCCTCCCTCTGGTATTTAGTCATATGGCTACCTCTCCTGAGCTTATTTTGGATTTGACCCATTTCATGCAACATAACCATACACACACAACAATGTAAATTATCAAATGGGAACTTTACAGAGTACCCATTTTTTTGAAGTAGCAAAAAATCATCTATCTTTGAAAAGTGCTAAGTTAGAATATACCATTTTTTTGGAGCATATTTTTGACACTTCAAATTTTCTTATGTATCAAGTATTAACATTTTTTTTAATGTTAGTGATTTTCATGCTGATTTTGAAAAGTGTTAATGAAACATCAACCCTTTTTTTAGAGTTTTTATTTTTTACACTTTAAATTTTCTAATGTATTAAATGTGGATAATTTTTTAAAAATTTTGGTAATTTTCATGTGGATTTTGACAAGTATCAACATGTTTTTTAAGACATGTTTTTGACACTTTAAAATCAACTATCAAATTGACACATAATTAGATATGCTTGCTAGTTGAGGATAGACACGGACCCTATAAGATAAAATAAAATAAAACAAAATAGTAAATAAATATACAAATAAAGAAAAATGAAAACATAAAAATAAATAAAAATTAAAACATTGAAAAAAATAAAAACAAAAGAAAACACAAAAAGTTCAAAAATATAAAAAGTAAATAAAAATATATATTAAAACATAAAAAAACACGATTAAAAAAAGAAAAAAAAATTAAAATATTGAAAAAATAAAAACTAAAGAAAACAAAAATTTTAAAAAAATAATAGCAAGTAAATAAAAATATATATTAAAATCCAAACAAATTAAAAACATGGCAAATATATCTTAAATGACAAAAAAAAAACATCTGATGAAATTGTATTAAAAAACCAAAACAAATAAAAAAATACAAGAAAATATTTCGAAAAGAAACTAATTAGGCAAGAGTGCGTTGTCATCCTAAGAAAAGCCAAACCACCTAAAAGAAACCTAAACCTTGAACAACTCAAAGCCATAAAGAGTCTTAGAAATAATAATGACATTGTAATTCTGAAGGCTGACAAAGGCGGCGCCACTGTCATAATGAATTATGAAGATTACGTTAACAAAATGAAAGACCACTTATATAATAGTGGTAGCTACAAGAAATTAGACAAAAACCCCATCTCCAAAATCACAAAGATGGTAAAGAAAGCCATTAAAGAAACCAATATAGACGATAAACTAAAAAAGCGACTTACCCTTGATGGTGAAATCACACCTCGTATTTATGGAGCCCCTAAAATACATAAAAAAGAAGTCCCCTTAAGACCTATAGTCAACACTATAGGGTCACCCACTTATGAATTAGCAAAATATGTCGTTAGCATTTTAGCCCCGCTAGTTGGCAAGACTAGCTCTTACGTTAGAGATTCCAATCAATTTGTCAAATTCATTAAAAATACTAAATTAGATCCCGGGGATAAAATCGTTAGTTTTGACGTAGTCCAGCTCTTCACCAAAATCCCCCTAGATGAAGCTATACAAGTGGTTAAAGAAGTGGTAGACCCCCAAATCGCAAAATTAGCTGAAATTTGTCTACTCTCCACCTTCTTCTCCTTTCAAGGTGAAATATTTGAACAAACTTCGAGTGTTGCTATGGCATCACCTCTTTGACCGATCGTAGCAAATCTCTTCATGGAAAAATTCGAGAAGAATGCTCTGGATATATACCCATTAAAACCTAAATCATGGGTTAGGTTTGTGGATGATACCAGTGTCAACTGGCCTCATGGTGATAATGAACTTAAAATGTTTTTAAACCATCTCAATAGCATATATGAGGACATCAAATTTACGATTGAGATGGAGGAGAATAATTGCATACCATTCTTGGACATTCTCCTCATAAGAAGAAATGATGGTTCCATAGGTCAAAAAGTATTTAGAAAGAAAGCTCATACCGATAACTACCTGCATGCTGATTCACAACACCACCCAGCTCAAAAGATGGGGGTGCTGCAGACCCTCTTCACTAGAGCTTGTAGAATTTCAGATGAAAACCATACTGAAGATGAGATTAATTACCTAAAAAGAACATTTGCAAACTTAGGATACAACAATAAAAGCATATTCAAAGCCATTCAAAAGGCCAAATCTGAAAATAATATAAACAAGTCGAAAAACACCTTGACTTCTAATGCCTACCTCCCATACATTCAAGGAGTCACTGACAAGATAGCTAAAATTCTCAGAAAGAAAGATATAAAGACTTCATTCAAACCCTGGTAAACCATCAAACAAAGAATGAAATCAGTAAAGGACAGGCAAGAACAACTTCAACAAAAAGGGGTTTATATCATCAATTGCTCTTGCGGGGAACAATATATAGTGGAAACAGGCAGGTCTGTGAGGATTAGGCTCAAAGAGCATAGTGCATATATCCATAACGAAAGAACTCGCTCTTCAGCCTTGGCTGAGCATGTAGGCAAAACTAATCACCATATATGCCTTGAAGACACTAAAGTCATTACTAATGAAGAACACCATTTCAAGTGGAAAGTTAGAGAAGCTATTGAAATCATAAAACACCCTCGTAGCCTTAATAGGGATGGAGGCTTGGAAATTAGCAAAAATTGGAACTCTTTGCTCACCCCCCACGAATAATTCATCCCTCCCTTCCTTCTCCCTCTTCCTTCCTTATCTAGACTATCCCTCTCTTAGTCAAAAGCTTCCTATAGAACCATAAGAGGTATGGCCTTTTAGCTCTTCTTTAATCAAGGATAAATCTTCTCTTAATGCCTAATCAATAATCCTTTAGCTTAATCTCTTAAGAACTCCAAAATCTAGTTCAAGAATAATATTACCTTTAATTAAATAAGCAGCATAAAACTAACCCTGCATTTTAATTTTAATTTAAAATCATGCATAGGAATAATAAAAAACCTTATTAACATTAAGAACATAAACCTATAATCTAAGTTCTCTAATAAAAATCAACTAGGTTGAAGCCATAGTAAAAAGTTAAAAATAATAAATAATAATCATAATAATAAATTAATAATAAGATTATTAAATAAATCAATCAATACCTAAACCATTACTCAAGCTCTAAAATACTTGAAACTAGGTTAAAATAGAACTTAGTAACTAATTTAATCAATTAATAAAATAACATATAACTAATCTCTCATTTTAATTTTAAATTAGCAATTATTTTTAATAAACTTATTATATCAATAATAATATAAACCTCTTAAAAAATTAATTACACAAAACATTAACTTGAGGAATTATAAATAAATAACATAATATAATAGAACTTATTAATTAATTTAATCAATTAAATAAAATAACATATAACTAATCTCACATTTCAATTTTAATTAATAAATTAGCAATATAATAAACTTATTATATCAATAATAATATAAACCCATTAAAAATTAATTACACAATACATTAACACGAGGAATTATAAATAAATAACATAATATAATAGAACTTATTAATTAATTTAATCAATTAAATAAAATAACATATAAATAATCTCACAATTTAATTTTAAATTAATAAATGAGCAACATAATAAACTTATTATATCAATAATAATATAAACCTAAATAATAAATTAATTACACTAAAACATTAGCATGAGAAATCATAAATAAATAAATAACATAAAATAACAAGTAGAAAATATAATTAGTAACAATAATAATAAGGGCAGAGATAGTAATATATTCAATAAACATAATATGATATTAATTCAGAAATTAACTAGAATAATGGTAAATAATATTAAATAGTCATATGGTCGACTAAACAGTCTTTACAGCAATCCTATTACATATTTATCACAAACCCTTTTTCTTTTCTCTGTAAATCAGTCCTAATGATGAGTCTTGGTCTAGACTCGAAACGTCAACGAATGTAAAGATGAACACTGTGGAATATCCGAATTCCTCTCAGAAACCGCACCACAGTAATCTACAAACCAAAATGATAATACATAATTTAAAAAAAATAAAAATCATAAAAAGTAATAAAAAATTACACAAAAGACATTAAAATAATAATTTAAAAAACAAATTGAAAACATTATAAAAAAAAATTTGAAAAATAAAGAAAAAAAAAAACATAAAATTAAAATTAAAATAAATAAAAACTGCCTAGCCCACTTGCCCACCCCCATCGCCCAAGTAGTCCAAGGGGTGGAGGGTTGATTCCTAGAATAGGCCCTCCACCCCCTCGGCCCGTGGGGTCGTGGGGATGGGGGAGGGAGGGAGCTACGTGTAACTTCATCATCCCCACACCCCTGCGGCCCAACAAGCCTAGGTGGTGGAGGTCTGATTCCCCGATTATTAGAATCGGGCCTCCACTTCCTGGGCTTGTTGGATTGCAGGGGTGGGCTTCTGGGCTGAGCAGTTTTTATTTTTTTTATTTTATTTTTATTTTATTTTCAATTTTATGTTTTATAATATTTTTGAATGGTTTTCAATTTAAGCAAAGATATTTTGGAGAATCTTTGCTTAAATCATGAATTACAGAAGCCTCCAATTTGAGGTTTTCAATTTGTTTTTGTTTTTTTTTTTAATCTAATATCATTTTTTTTGTTATTTTTTTTCTTAAATTATGTTTCTTTTGGAAATATTTTGTTGTATTTTTTAATTATTTTTAAAATTTTGTATCCTTTATAAGTTAACTTTTTTTTTAACATTTTTTTGTTTATTGAATTTAGGCTTCTGTGATCCATATCAATTTAGAGAAGAATCTTCGGCAAAAATCACATAGAGATAATTTTGTCGACGCATTTTGAACCAACCAGTATGGTTCATCATCAGGACAAGTTTCGAACCAACCAGTGTGGTTCATCTCCGTTGCAAATCATTGATATAAAGGTTTATTGCATATTGTACTTGGTTGCGAAACACAAACTAATTTATCGGTTGTGAATTAGGCGTAGTCCACATACATTAGTATTGTTAAAAAGAAAGTGTGTGGTGGTGCCGCACCTCGCCGGCACGGTTGAAAGACCACTGTAAGCTTGGGGGCATGACAGGTGGTATCAGAGCAAGGTTGCTCGTGGAAGTATGGTACTTGCAGGTGAAGGAAGTGGTTTCACACTCAAGTGAAACAAGGACTGGTTCATTATGCAGGGGCCAGATGAAAGATTGAAAGGGAAGATGGAGGATACACCTATGAAAGGTGAGTCTAGCCATGGACTGGGTGAAGTCTTGAGGTACGAAGTGTTGGAACGAATGAGACAATGGAGTTCTAACTAGGTTTCGATGAAGGCCGAGAACATGAAGTTTCGAGAAGGTTGTTCGGAACTAAGGAGGGAACTTGAAGAACTCAAGAGCCAACGTGGAAGTACGACAGATGTTGAACTCAAGGAACTTGGTAAGGAGATCCAACGAAGTGGTCTTGGTCTTCAAGAGCTCTTTGATGAAAGAGCCCGTTTAAGGAAGGAAAGTGCCAATTTGGAGGCCGAAATCAAGCTGATTGAGGAAGAGATAAAGGAGAAGCTTCTTGGGAAGAATATCGGTGTGATTGATCAAGAGGAGCTTGACTACATTGACAGGCTAGGGGCTTACGACCGTGACAATCCAGAGGATCTGCAGAAGCTTAGTTCCATGAGAGTATTCAATGGACACTTGGTTGGTGCACTTGAGGAGAGGTCGGTGAAGGACAAGCTTGGGGGAGTTCAAGCTAGACCAGGATCGGGTTGCCTAGATGAGCCAAGCAAGGAAGTGAAATACCTTAAGAAGGAATTCAAGTTGGAGCATGAGCCACTTGACTCTTCTGAGGCCGAATTCTTGAAGAAGGTTGTTGATATAAGACATAAGACAAAGCGGACAGAAGGAGGTAATTCCTTGAAACTAAGTTTTGTGCAGGTGACCGTGAAGGGCAAGAGATTTGCAGCTTTGGTTGATACAGGGGCTACACATAGCTTCTTGAGTAAGAAGGCAGCAAAGTCTTTTGGGAAGAAAGCAAAGATGGAGAGGGAATTGAGTGCTTTCAAAGCAGTCAACTCTACCATGAAAGTTGTTATTGGTGTGATGAAGGACACTCAGATGAAAGTTGGATCGTGGTTTGGAAAGTTTGACTTGAGAGTTGTAGACATGGATGATCATTCTATGGTGTTGGGGCAGGACTTCATGAATCTTTCACAAGCTGTACCGATGGTGGACCGAGACATTCTCTTGATCACAGTTGAAGGGAGAACCATGATGGTACCAATGAATAAAAGGAGTTGCTTGGGGTATAGACTGAGGATGAATTCTATGACCTTGTATCTCAAAGATCCAAATTTGAAGCATGAGGATGTGGAGCAAAGAGGACTTGGGAGTATGACTCAAACAACGAAGGAAGGGAAGTTGATTGACTTCGTTGCAAGAGCTAGGAAGAATGAGGCAAGTGAGAAGGCAGTCTCACGAACCTTGAGACACTTGACAGAGACATCTTCTACTAATGATCTTCACAATGGGGTTGCAAAAGAAGGGAGTCCTAGTACTACTTCAAGGGAAGTGGTTGATGAGGATTATGAGGGTAGAGATCCTGCTGGCATAGTGGACTTTTGCAGGTATGCTATGGGCATATATGACTTTCAGTTGACAAAGGACAAGCTCAAGGAGCTTGGGTGCACATGTGAGGAAATTGAAGCTGTGCATACATACTTGAGGACACCACATCAATCCGACACATGGGTGGATGAGAGTCAGGGAGGGAACTTCCTGGCCCTCCTTTCTCTATAGACAACCTTGGAGATAGGTTGGTGTGGAGGCCTTCGTAGGGAGGAACCACATCAACTTTATAAGGGGCCTTGAAAGGAGGCTTCTTTATGACAGATTGCATACTTGGGTGCAGATGGCCAGATGTTGGGATGGAGTCTACATAGGTTGGACATCATGGACAACTAGTGTCATGGACATCAGGTTGGAGTTATGGGGCATGGCAGTTTGATGCAGGGACATTATGTGGGAGCATGAGTAGAGGTGTCATTCATAGACATTCTATGGGAGTATGCCGAAGCAAAGGATGTTGTGCAGATGCTGTTATGACTTATATGAGCTAGTGGAGAGGTTGTACACTCTTTTGCAACTAAACCATGGCTTGATCATGTTGCAGATGGGATGGAGTTTCCATGGACCTGAGCATGGGAGATTCTTGATGAGTCTGAGATGTAGAAAGAAGTCAAGGA
Organism: Pinus taeda; assembly: GCA_000404065.3. NCBI lineage: Eukaryota > Viridiplantae > Streptophyta > Pinopsida > Pinales > Pinaceae > Pinus > Pinus taeda. The sequence goes on along the minus strand of APFE031635390.1, from coordinate 142,889 downwards.
AAAGGCTGATGGTGACATAAGGATGTGCATTCTTGTGGGTTGGGCGTATAGTTGGACTAGCTACCCAACTAGTTCAAGTCATGAGGGGTACCAGTGTGCAGAGAGATGGAGATATGGGGTCTACAATTGAGGGAGAGACTACATGGAGGAACTCACATGGATGGAAGTGTTCTCTTGGAGCACTTGACACTTAATGGAGAGGTGTTCTCTTAGAGCACTTGGCAGATTGATGAGATGTTGACACATGGTTGTGGTGTGTTAACACTTGTTGACATATCATGGGCAGTTTGCACATGGTGGAGGTGATGCACATGATGGGATTGACACATTGTTGCAGTGGACATGTAGCTTGATGTTGGGAGGATCAGCCTTCCATGGTGGAGAGCAGCATGGAGAGATTGTAGCAGGCGGTCGATGATCATGGACATCTATGACATACTTTGGTATGGTATATCTTGGTGACAGTTAGTCACTTAGATGACACATGGTGGAGATGGAGTCCTACATATGTTGCAGGGATGTTTGCCATATGTGAGGAGGAGTTGACATCATGGAGATTGATGCTTGGGGATGTTGTCGAGGACGAAAACTACTTCAGGTGGAGGAGGATGTAATGCCCTCGGTGATGTGCGACGGGCGGGCGCTGGGCACCGGGCAGGCAGACATTGGGTGGGCGTGCACGACCGCACGCGAGCGGGCGCGCAGGTGAGCGCACATGGAGGGCGCGCGAGCGGGTGCGTGGGTGAGCACACACGACGGGCACGCGGGCGAGCGCACAGGCGGGCACCCGGGTGAGCGCACACGGAGGGCGCGCGGGCAGATGCACACGGTGGGCGCACTGCGACAAAAATGAGACAATACATATGCGACGAACACTTATGCGACTAAGTGTGAGGACGCTATGCGACTGAACAGACGTTTATACCCACGTGAGAAGAGGCTTGCACGATGGCAAGACCGACGGGTGATGATGGCGTTTAGGGGTGCGTTAAGGCGGATTTTGGGGTCGGCCAAGGCGCTGCCACCCACCCCTCACCCACGGTAGCACACCTATATATGTATGAGCGTGGAGAGCTCATTGTTCATCATCGAATCATCACATATCTTCACAAAGGACAAGTGAAGTGTGCACTTGGAAGAAGATGCGCACATCTCATGCGCACTTGCCTTGGTGACTTGTACGCTTGGTTGAGACTTGGTGAAAGTCAAAGGTTGTACAGAGGTGGTTATATGGTACGGTTTTAGTGCAGATTTGGCAGGGGATTATAGGTGGCTCGTGTGAGCACTGTTCTTTGTACAAGGGATGCATAAAGCTGTTGTAAGGCAAGGTTTCCTATCTTTGTAAATTTGGTTAAGTGTTGGCTTGGAGTTTGCCAAGCACACTAGCGCTTTGTATTATTGAAAACTGATATAATATACATTGTTGGGCAGACTGTTCGGGAGTTTCCCTTCCCCTTTATATCGTGTGATTGTTGTTCTTTTATAATTGTTGTGGATAATGATTAAGTATGGGTGATCATTGATATAAAGGTTTATTACATATTGTACTTGGTTGCGAAACACAAACTAAGTTATCAATTGTGAATTAGGTGTAGTCCACATACATTAGTATTGTTAAAAAGAAAGTGTGTGGTGGTGTTGCACCTCGCCGGCATGGTTGAAAGACCACCGTAGGCTTGGGGGCGTGACAGGATAGAGAAAGGAGGGCCAGGAAATTCCCTCCCTAAATTTTCGCCGAAGATTCTTCTCTAAATTTTTTTGTTTTTTGTTTTTTTTCCTATTTTTATATATTTTTATTTTTTTTGCCATGCTTTTTATTTATTTACATATTAATTTTTATTTTTATTTACTTTCTATTATTTTTTTAAATTTTTTGTTTGTTTTAGTTTTTTATTTTTCTCAATATTTTTAGTCATTTTTTTTAATGTTTTAATATATATTTTTTATTGACTTGTTGTTATTTTTTAAATTTTTTGTGTCTTTTTTTTTTTACTTTTATTTTATTTATATATTTATTTATTATTTATATTTATTTTAATTTTATTTTATTTTATTTTATTTTTCCTGTAGGGTCTGTGTCGATCCTCTACTAGCAACCTGATCCCATTATGTGTCAATTTGATAATTGATTTTAAATATTTTGTTATAATGGATTGAGTCTGACCCTACAATGTGGCAATTACGTGGTTGGCCTTTAAGTTGTCATTACAATGGGTCAGTTTGCCTATACAATGTGTCAATTTGATGATGGATTCTTAAATTTTTCATGTAATGTGTCAAGTTGTCTTAGGCTAAGATTTTAAGGTTGTTATACTTTTAACACTTGAAATAAAATCACTCTCGGTATAATGACTCTTTCATTCATGTATTCATTTAAAAAAAAAAAAAATAGTCATAGAAATGTTTTGTAATGCAATGGTTGAAATATGTTGAAGACTTAAGATTTTTGTAGTCATGATTTTTGGTTTTAATTCCATGGTTGAAAAATTGTCAAAATTTTAAGGGTTTTTTGTGTCATGATATTTTATCTTTAACACCATGGTTGAAAATTGTTGGAATTTTAAGGCTTTTGAGAGACGTGATGTTTTATCTTTAATGTGATGACTGAAAATCATTTGAATTTTAAGTTATTTCAAAGTCATGATATTTTATACTTAACGTCATTGCTAAAAAATGTTGAAAATTTACCTCAAAAAAAAGAGAGGTTACTGCAACATCAACACTTCTTGTTTTTAGGGTGTTTTATGCACAAAAAAAATGGTTTTTACTAGCTTTTACTGCCATTTTTTTATATTGTTGAAAATTACCCCCTCCAAAAAAAATGTAATTCTAGCATCAACATTCATTATTTTCGGGTTGTTTTTTTTATGTTTTTTTGGGTTTTTTTGGCTAGAGTTCTTGTTTTGAGTTTACAGTTCTTGTTTCATAGTTTACATTATTACACAAACATGTATAAAAGAATTAAATCTTTTCTAGCATACAATTTCATAGCATGGACCTACTACTCAAATCATTTTTAATGCAAGCATTTAATCCAATAACAAATATTTTACCCATCTCTTGTACTCAGGAAATTGAATTGAATTGAACTTATATGTATACACAAGAGTTAGCCTTTTATCACCATTCACACAAGAATTAAATCGTCCTCATGATCATATGAAATAACCTTCCTTAGCATTATTATAAGCATTTGAATAACACATTGAGCATTTACACAAAAAATGCATACACAAAGATCGACATAAAAACTTATCTTATGGTGTAAAGTATGACAAATAAGATTGGGACTTCAACACTCCTCCCAACCTTAGATTGGCTTGCACTACAACTTTTCTTGTAGTCAATCACCCTTGAGCTAGATTTTAGAGCTTGAGGAAGAGTGCTTAAGGGAAATAGCAAATGGTACCAGTTGAAACAGGGAAGCTTGTTATCGGGAAATGTAGTGTCTATGCAGAGCTGCTAGTCCCACTAAGACGGGTAGCTATCTTAGAAACAAACATATTAAAGTTACTTTCACTTTCCTTTACGAGAAGTAGATAGGAGAGGAGAAAAGAATACCAACCTTGATCTTTCACTTGGTTCTCTGCTTGTTCTTTCTCCCCTTTGACAGATCTTTGCTGCTTCTCCCTTGACCACTCCGCTTCAAAGAGTACCTGTAAAGTCAAAGCATCATAATACCTTCAAAGTGCAAAGATCGACAGTCATAAAAAATATAGGACCAGATATATATTGACCACATACATTCATATATTAGCAAACATACAAGAATGTAGAGGAAAACTTGAATAGCTTTATTGATATAGAGATTAGAAGAGAGGATTACAACCCATTGATCTGACCCAGCGTCATCTTCCTAGCATGAAAGCCCTTCTTCACCTCATGAAAAGCTTAGATCACCCAACACTATGATATTCCACCAAGAAACCAATAGCACTTCCTTACAAGATACAAAATTCCAGCCTCTAACCTCTAGATCTCTAGGATGAGGGATCCATATATAGATATTTGCAGAGGTGTGAGTCAGCTCTGGGTTTTTGATTGTTAAACAGACATGGTGAACGAGAAACAATAGAAAGATAAAACATGCATTGCAATTTTTATTAACAATAGATGTACATTTATAGTACAATATGGTGACCGTTGGGATTCACATCCCAAGGTCCCTTGGACTACTTAGTCTGTTCAGCTTCCCACACTAACCCATTAGGATTAGGTGTCCAACATTCCCCCCCTTAATTTGAAGGGTTATGTATGAGTCCAAGAAAAGAGTTGTAATACAAAATGTGCAAAAATACATGGCAGCACTAGGCTGAATGTGCTCTCTGAAATGTTGGTATAATAGGGCGGTGGTTTAAGGATGGCCACCAACACTGGAACGCTTAGTGCAATTCCCGGAACTCTTCCAAAACTCGCAAGAAGCTGTAAGTCTTCTGCTAGAGGAAGTGATCCTGTTGTTTTAAAGAGGGAAACCTTCAACCATAAAAGGGAGGCCTCACCCGCATAAAAGGTAAAACTTCAACCTGTAAAAGGGAAGTCTCAACCTGTGATGGTTTAAGGATGACCAACAACTCTGGAATGCTTATGCAATTCCTCGAACTCTTCCAAAACTGGCAAGAAGCTATAAGTCTTCTACTAGAAGAAGTGTTCTCAATTTTGTCTCCGAAACTCTTCCAAAACTGGCAAGAAGCTGTAAGTCTTCTGCTAGAGGAAGTGTCCCACATCGCCGACTGAAGGCATGTTCAGGAATCTTTGTCTCTGGCTACAACTCTGAAGCTGGTGTGGCAGGTTGTGGCTCCGACTTGCT
>APFE031635390.1:94943-119902 GCA_000404065.3 Pinus taeda | reverse complement strand
GCGCATGTGTTCGGATTATAGGGAGCTCAACAAGCTTACTATTAAAGATAAGTTTCCCATTCCTGTCATTGATTAATTACTGGATGAATTGCATGGATCAATTTACTTCACCAAGTTGGATCTTCGTTCAGGATATCATAAAATTAGAATGAAGATTGAAGACATTCCAAAAACAACATTTAGAACTCATGAGGGTCATTATGAATTTTTGGTCATGCCTTTTGGCCTTACCAATGCACCTTCAACATTTCAAGGGTTGATGGATTCAATTTTCAAACCATTCCTTAGAAAATTTGTGTTAGTATTTTTTGATGATATACTAATCTACAGCAAGTCTTGGAAGGATCATGTTGAACATGTTGACAGGGTGCTACAACTATTGGAGGAGAACAATTATATGCAAAAAGATCCAAATGATTCTTTTGAGTCCAAGAGGTGGAATATCTGGGTCATATTGTATCTCATGAAGGGGTTAAGGTAGACCCTAGCAAAATTTAAGCCATTAAGGAATGGAAAATCCCCACATCCATAAAGCATCTGCGAGGATTTCTCAGGTTGAAAGGGTATTATCGCAAGTTTGTTAAGAATTATAGGAGAATAGCAGCACCTCTAACAACATTATTGAAGAAAGATGCATTTCATGGACTCCGGAAGCAACAAAGGCCTTTGAACATCTTAAAGAGGCAATGTGCCAAGCACCGGTCTTAGCTACACCGGACTTCACAAAAACCTTTATTGTGGAATGTGATGCTTCAGGAAATGGAATTGGTGCTCTTCTAATGCAAGATGAAAGACCCATTGCTTTTGAAAGTCGTCCAATCAAGGGAAAGTTTTTAAGAAAAGCTATTTATGAGAAGGAAATGTTGGCAATACTCCATTGCACTTAAGAAATGGTGACCCTACCTAATGGGAAGACACTTCAAGGTAAAAATGGATCATGATAGCGTTAAATACTTTTTACAACAAAGATTATCCTCAGAAGAGCAACAAAAGTGGGTCACAAAGATGTTGGGTTATGACTTTGAAATCATCTACAAAAAAGGGAAGCAAAATGTGGTGGCAGATGCACTCTCAAGAAAGGATGAGGATGTGGAAGCGTTGTTGTGTGCAATTTCTATTACCCAATCGGATTGGATAAACGAAGCAAGGGAGGAATGGAAGAATGATGAAGAAGTGTGGGCACTTATTCGAAAATTACAACAAGATTCCAGTACGTCTGATACATTTAACTGGAAAAATGATTCGTTATGGTACAAAGATCGCTTATACCTCTGTAAGAATTCCCAGCTAAAACAAAAGATTCTTATGGAATTGCACACTTCTCCCTTAGGAGGGCACTCAGGATTTTTAAAAATTTACCACAGGGTTAAGAAGGAATTTTTTTGGGATGGCCTTAAATCAGATATTCAAAAGTTTGTGGCGGAATGTTTGGTTTGCCAACAAAATAAAGTTGAAACAATTAAGACACCGGGTCTATTACAGCCTTTATCCATTCCAAGCCAACATTGGGAGGAGGTTTGAATGGATTTTATCACAGGTTTACCCAAGTCTGAGGGAAAGAGTGTCATCATGGTGGTAGTTGACAGACTTACCAAGTATGCACACTTTTGTGCATTATCACATCCATTTAAAGCCAGTACAGGTTCCACGGAATTTATGGAAACAATTCAAAAGCTACATGGAAATCCAAAGATTATTGTAAGTGACAGAGATCCCATTTTCACTGGAAATTTTTGGACATAATTATTTTCTTGTCTTGGTACTCAGTTAGCTCATAGCTCATCTTATCATCCTCAATCTGATGGGCAAGCTGAGATAGTAAACAAATGTTTGGAAGGATATCTTCGTTGCTTTGTATCTGATAAACAGACACAATGGGTCAAATGGTTGCCTCTGGCTGAATGGTGGTATAACACTTCCTTCCATACAGCAACAAAAATGACCCCATTTATGGCACTTTATGGATACCAACCACCATCAATCACATCATATTTAAGAGAAAATTCTAAGGGTCAAGCAGTGGAACATCACATCGAACATCAACAACAAGTCCTGAAACTCTTAAAGGATAACCTCGTGTTGGCACAAAATAGAATGAACAACAGGCAGATCAACATCGCAGTGAAAGAAGTTTTGATGTAGGTGATTGGGTATTCCTACGGCTACAACCATATAAGCAAATGTCCCTCAAGCAAGCTAAGAAGGATAATAAATTATCACCAAAGTATTATGGTCTGTACAAAGTGTTGCAAAAGATTGGTACTATGGCATACAAATTGGAGCTTCCTGCAGCTTCTCGATTGCACCCAGTTTTCCATGTTTCATGTCTAAAGAAGGTTATAGGCGACAAGCTCCTAGTTCAAACAATATTGCCAGAGCTTGATGAGGAAGGAAAAATTATGTTGGAACTGGAAGCAGTCATAGAAACAAGAACTCGACAGCTACGAAATCATTCAATTTCAGAGTATCTTATCAAGTGGAAGAACTTATCCGCTGAAGATTCCACATGGGAGGATGAGAATTTTATGGAGAAGTATCCAGAACTACTCAAGCGTTGAGGACAACACTTTTTTGAAGGCGAGAGGCATGTTGGGTCCCTATAATACTAGTGATTACCCTATTACTATTGTATTTATACCCCTTATTAATATTGTTGTGCCCCTATTGCCCCCATAATGTTATTACTGTACCCCATAGAATCCCTCTATTGTTATTTTTGTGGCTTTATATTATTATTGTTAGGTCGGCTGGTTTATAGTGTGACTCCTTAGACTCCTATAGATAGAAAGGAGGTTTTGTCATTTGAATCATCCAAGAATTGTTCATTTATGTAATGTAAAGGAGGTTGCCACCTCGAAGAGGCTGAATTCTAAGGCATTGATCTATATTTTCTATCTTTCTTGAGCTGGTTTCATAACATTTCCTCTTAGACTTCGGATGAGCTCGAATTTATACAAAATTAACTTCCTTTTAATGTCTCCTTGAATACTCCTTGTATATTCCTCACAGATAGTAGAATGGATTATTGTAGAATGTATTACCTTTAGTTGACATTGAATGGTAGACAATAATGAACTTCTAACCAACTCATATTTGTATAAGGCAGGCAAGTGTTCCTTGCTTTATAGCTCCTATTGGAGTACCTTCGCATTCCATAGAGAAAATGTGAATTGTTCTATTTAAGATTATATATTCCCTTCACGATAACGAATGGTGCTTCATTTATAGTTATATGAGATCTAAATAGGTGTCACAAAAAGGGAAATCTGACCTAAGCATGAAAGGAGGCCTAAAACACTTGTGGAGGCTTCTTCTAGTACATAACAAATAATACTTTTTCTTTCTTTCTTTAATGTAATGATAATCATGACTTACAAATACAAACTTTAATCAATATAAGCATGATAAACATGCTAGAAAGAAACATAATATTTTGTTTTTAATGATAAAAAAATGCATTATAAAGATCAAGCGTAGCTACATTCTCCAACAACTTCCTCTAATTTTCCCAAGCAATCTTGCTTCTCAAGCTCTAAGATACATGTCCCAAATATTGGTCTTTTAATTAAATCAAATATGATTATATTATTTACAATAGGGGGATTAATAAGAAGGGTTTCCATAAACCCCACACTTTGGAAGAACATCTTCCTTGATGTTCTATATCCAAAAAAATATAAAAAAATAATAATAATAAAATTTCTTAATGGATGTCAACATCTTTTGGTATCCTAGGTGACCAGAATAAGGCTTTTTATGGAATTGATTCAAGATGAGCTTCCTCAAATCACCTTTTCTTGGAACATTTTTTCCTTTAAATTGTATCAACCCATCTTTGGAGAGGGTGAATTTTTTATCCCTCACTCCATCCAGTTCTTGTTGCAACTTTTCTTTTGATTGTTAATATTTGATATCTTGCTACCCTACTATTATAATTATTTCTTAGATATCATAGATGAAACCTCCTACTGAGTGCATCAACAAATTTATTTTCTTAGCCTTTGATGTACCTGATTTGGAAATAAAACTCACTAATTATGGTTAGTGCTAACCCTCAATATTATAACAATAATTTTGCAACTCCTAAGTGTTCTCGACTTTAATTGTCAACTCAGGGTTCATACAAACTTAAGAGACACACACACACACACATGCAACTTTGTACAATGATTTACAAAATATATACATTTTCTTAACTAGCAAAGAAAAATGGATATACTTCCTACGTATAATCAACCATCTCCCATGTTACTTCCTTGGGCCCAGACTACCTCCATTACACCTTGACTTTCTTTATTGCTCAATTCTAGAGCATGAGATTCCTTCGATCTAGGATGCATAGAGGTTGTGATTGGAATTATCCCTCTAGTTCTACCTGTAATACCAACCACTCAATCAAATGATTAGCATCCTTTAAATACTTTTTGAGTAAAGAAACATGGAAAACATTATGAGATTTTAATTTTGGTGGAAAGGCCATCATATAGACCATTGTCCCTATTCTTTCAAGCACTTGAAATGGCCCACAAAACTATGGTACCAGCTTGGAACATAACCCAATGTTTAGAGATATTTTCTTGGGTCTAACTCACAAATAAACATGGTCCCTAACTTTCAACTCTATGTGCATGCTATGTTGGTCCGCATATATTTTATACCTTCCTTGTGCCCCTTTTAAATTTTTCTTGATGGTCACCATTTGTTGCTCCATTTATCTGAGTAGACCAAGCCCAATGAGGACCCGCTTCACTAGATCACTCCATCTGATAGGAGTATTGTACCTTCTACCTTAAATAACTTCAAATGGACTAATTTTCAAGGACTCTTGATATCCTTTGTTGTAGGAAAACTCAACTAGTGGAAGAAACTCATCCCACTTCATTGGCAGGTGCATAACATCCATTCTAAGCATGTATTTTAGTGCCCTATTTATCCTCAATGTTTTCCCATCTATTTTTGGATGGTATGTTGTATTATATTCCCAATCTATCCCTAGGGAAGAAAAACATTCCTTCCAAAACTTGGAAGTGAACTTTTCATCTGAGTCTGAGATTATTTTCTTAGGTACTCCATGTAACCATGTATCCTATTTTATAAAAACTTTGGCCACATCACTCATTATATAAGTGAATTTTACCACAAAGTGAGCTTCCTTACTCAATTTGTCAAACATAACCATGCTTATATTATTTTTCTTAGTGTTCCTTGGCAAGCTCGTTATAAAATCCATTGAAATTACTTACCATTTCTATAATGAAATGGGTATTGGTTGTAGCAGAACTACTGGATGATTCCCCAAACCTTTACTTGATTAAATTCTACACATTTAGAGATAAAATAAAACACATGTTTCTTCTTTCTGGGTCAATAATAAAATTTCTTAATGGATGTCAAGATCTTTTGGTATCCTAATTTACCAAGATAAGGCCTTTTATGGAACTCATTCAATATGAGCTTCCTCAAATCACCTTTTCTTGGAACACTTTTTTCCTTTAAATTGTATCAACCCATCTTTGGAGAGGGTGAATTTTTTATCCCTCACTCCATCCAGTTCTTGTTGCAACTTTTATTTTAATTGTTGATATTTCATATCTTGCTACCCTACTATTATAATTCTTTCCTAGAGATAAGTCCCATAGGAAATTATGGTTGATAAGTGGCATAGATGAAACCTCCTACTGGGTGCATCAACAAATTTATTTTCTTAGCCTTTGATGTACCTGATTTGGAAATAAAACTCACTATTTATGGTTAGTGATAACCCTCAATATTATAACAAGAAGGTTGCAATTCCTAAGGGTTCTTGACTTTAATTGTCAAATCGAGGTTCATACAAACTTAAGAGGGGTCAACACTGTGTACAACATGAAATGTGTTCTTCTTATGTTCATCTAATGTAGCTAAAAACAATTAAAAGGGAAACAGGTTGCACAGAGACTGTTATACTATTTATGCTATAGGAAATTACCAGAAATTGTAGAAAGGAAAAGAACGAGTAGTAAACCTATTCAAACTGTAAGAAAGGAAAGAGAACCAATTCAAGAAATCTAGAAAAAAATCATATCTATGCTACTATGTATTGTAACCAAAATTGCAACTAAAAGAGAAAATTCAAATAGTAAACCCCAACTTGTAAAAAAGAAAGCATTTTTACTACAACCACTAGGTCAAGTGTTCCATGGGGTCTTTAAACTTCTAAATTCCATCCTTAGGAATTGGTGTGCATTGTAACATGCTAAGGAAGGATGAAATTTCTTTGGGTGAAAATATGTATGAGTTTTAAGGTGAAGGAGTGTTAAGGAGAGTCAAGGAGTCTTTCCCAAGCTCAGGTGCCTATGATGGATCAATTCATGTAACAAAAGGGTAAATATGGAGTTTCACGTAGCTTGTCAAGATAGAAATTCATGCACTAACAAGTCATAGAAATCTATGAAATTAAGCAAATAGATAATGATATAACAAAGCTAAATGCATAAAAAGTAGTAACTATATCAAAGATTTTTTTCTAAACTTAAATCAAAATGCATAAGTCGGTCAATAAATTAACTAACTTAGTGATATACAAGAAACAACATTAATAACGGAAAGGATGAGTTGAACTACCTCATAAAAAGAGTATTTATGCATGAAATAACTTATTTCTAAATTCATCAAAGAAATATGCATAAACAAACTTGGAGACAAGATCATTCACTATCCCTCCAAAGACAATATTCTTAGAGATACAATTTGCAGAAATGTATTAATGAACTAATGCATGTAAATTAAGAATATATGAATGGGTCTTTAGCACCTAAGTTGAGCCCTAATGATGAAGACTCGGGTCCCTGTAGGAAATATTAGTTTAGAAAGCAAAATGTGATTCTCATCAATCAAGATATTTGATCATACATGAAATATTACATAACTTGAAATATTAGGAAAAATCCTTTGATACTATTGACTCTAATCTCCAAAAATTTGAATCCCTAATGGGCTACACAAGCTCTTTGTTTATACATAAATAGCTATGGGGAATCCACCTTGAAGAAAAACTTGCTTCACTCTAAAAACCATAGAAAATATGATATGGTTCCCTGATGACTTTGCAACTACATGGGAATGATAATAGCCTTCAGATAGTCGAGGTTTGACTATCCTTCAGCAGGGGAAAAACCCCATATTTTTCTATTGGTTGGATTCCTACATGATCTGCATCAAATATTCTTACTATCCTGCACATTAAATGTATTAGGTACACAAGATATGACAATCTTCTCTTAAGCTTCCTAAGAACATATTAAATATGAAAAATGCATTATTAAGTGTAGAAGGGAAGGTTACATTAGAGAAATTTTGAGGTCTAAAATGGACCTCATAGTGAATATTATAAAATAATAGTGGAAATAATAAAATAAGATTAGATTACATCATCAAATTTTAGAGCGAAAAAATAAAAAACTTCTTCTTCAACTCATATTTTCAACTTATCCCCTTATGGTTTTACTCAAATTTTGAGCGGGAGCACTTGTTGGATGCAGAATTTAATTCCTCATCCAAAGAGTACCCATGTTGCATACTTTTAATGGACCATGCTACACTAAAATGAAAAATACATGAAAATAAGTGATTGCAATCACATTTTTCATGTATTTCTCATTTTTTGTGTAGTAGGGTCCATCAAAAGCATGCAATATGGGTACTCCTTGCATTAGGAACTGAATTATGAATCCAAAGAGTGCCCCAACTTGAAATTTGAGTAAAAACATAAGGAGATAAGTTGAAAATACGAGTTGAAAAAATAATGTTATTTTATTTTTATTGTTTACTCCAAAAATGGTGAATTATCCCCTATGATTTACATCATCATCTTGAATCATATTTATTCTTATAAATTTTATTTTGGTTTTACATATATTTTTTTTAGGCCCATTTTTTATGTCAAAATTTATCTTGAATGTGCTTAATGTTGGCTTATATGGGCCTCACCCAGGTTCGGAAGAATTATTTAGCCAAGCAGACCCCACAACTACCGGCCCTTTCGGCAACACCCACAAAGCGCAGACTGAGGTCTCACCCGAGGTAGCAAGGGACGGTGTTGGAACCAGGTTTCCGCACCCTTGGGATGTCTGGATGTGGTTTGGAGGGTTCGTGGTATGTTCTACAGCTTCACACTATGCTATATTCGCGCGGATCCTGAATATCCCACGTCGTCTATAGATTTAATATAGTGGATGAAGTATTTCAATGCAGATCTAATTTTAATGTGGTCTTTAAGAAAACATTTATTATTTTCACGTATTAAGATTAAACCCGATTCACAAGTATTTAATAAGCATATGCGCGCAGATCAAGATAGTTTCATCAACCAGAAAAGAGCAGAGTTGCGATAATTCATATTTAACACGGAATTTAGAAGAAACTTATCTTTATTTCCACGTATCTCCCTTACATCTAGATCTTCCCTACACACTCAGCTACAGGGGTCCACATACACAGCTACGGACTCTTCCATGCCTCTGTACACAGCTGCAGAGCCTCTATCCTCTACCCAAACCCCCGACTCGGACTTACAAACACTTTCAGAATGCTCTTCTCAGACACCCATTACATATCAGATCTCAAAACCATACCAAAACTTCCTATTCTACCCATAGAGCCTTGCTCTATTTATACCTTTCTATGGACCACGATCCACAGGCGAGCCGACTCAACTTACATTTCTTTACATTATTTTTGGGTAGACTACCCTTTTGACTTTGATTTATTACAACACGCGCTTTTCACATCTTCACAGAATCTTAACCGTGCTCTCACCCAAAATTGTGGGCTTCGCGCCCCATACCCATTGCGTGGGGCTTCCACTACCCAACACTTAAGAAAGGTTAGATGGTCATTAAGTTGTACCTATTTTGGATGCTCGTCATGCCACCCTATTGAAATGGTTTCTCATCCTCAAAGAAACCTATTCATATTCCTTTTTATGTTTCTCTACATTCATCTTCCTCATGGTACATCTAACATCCCATGTTGTGTGAGATGTAGTAACCTTTGTTGGATAGAAACCAGCATTTTCCTCAATTTATTCTCAATATCTTATCTCTTCCTCTTGGTTCTGATGCTCTTGTAGACCTAGAAATAAGGGAGGACTGACTTTGAGCCCATTCTAGGGGAATCCAAGTCTCTGGATGATTCTCTTGTATGAAGGAGTTTTGGCTAATGTAGTCCTTAACCTTTCCTGTGAATGATATTCTCTCATCCTAAAACTACATGGAAATGTGTGCCATCTCCTTTAGAATGCATGCAATCTTTCCCCACCCAATAACCTAAAGGTATAATCAAAGTGTAGGATAACATTCTCCTACCTTTCCTTGTATATTGCTTCTAGATTAGGATCTTCTTATATGATTTTATGATTGGCAATGAGGAGATATGAGGATGGAAGCTCTGCCTTGACCCATAGTGGTTCCTCTACTTCCTTGGATAATAATCTCTTTAACTTCTCTACCATGACTTCTTCATGCCTTAGATATGAGGCTAGGACCATAAATTATGCATCACCCAACTGAAAATTTGGGTCCCAGATGTACGTGTCAAGGAAAAACAAGGTTATGCATGTAGAATTCTACAATTTTGGATTTGTCTTTAATGTTACACTTGAGGAAAAATTCATTGAGTTGTTTTACATCCTACAGGGGAAGGGAACCTTTTTGTTCCAACATTTTAATTTGAAATTGACACCATTGATATTTTAAAAACAAATAATAGGTCTTGTGAGGGTTGCATGTAGCTTATAGCTTCCAAAGAGAGATTGACCATAGTGACAATTTGGTTTTCTTTTTCCTGCAATAACTTTTGTGTTTGTTGTAGAAACATCCTCAACTTTGTGTTTTCCTTTTCTAGATGATCTCTTTTGTTAGCTTCATGAAACCTGAGGTTGGCCATTCATTCCCCCATATTTTTCAGTTTTTCTTCCATGATGCCAATGTCAAAAACCTCTTTAGATTTTTAAATCCACATCCACTTATAGCTTCTACCCCTATTTTCCTCAAGATCAAATAATAGGACTGGTGCAAGGTGGACAAGAAGTACCCTCCCCGCCTCAATCCAACAGAATTAGAAGAGAGGTAGTTTTGAGCTTCTGGTTCTTGGAACTCTATAGTCTACTATTGTAGCTATATGTTTTTTTCTTATAGCTCTACAACTTGCTCTTATAACATTGTTGGTTTTCTCTGTAAATATTTTAACTTGAGTGCTTATCCCTTCTAATTGTGCTTGTAACTCTTTTCTTTTATGTTATGTTGAATTCATCATTATCTTTTGTTATTCTTCCTCTCGAGGTCCTTCCTCCTAGGGGGTAGGTGATATTCAATGGTAATTGGAGTTGGAGATGGAGTTTGATGTTTGCTAGCGACATTTATTCTATTACTTTTGTATCTCCTAAAATAAAGAGGAAGCTCCATTGGTTTTATTACTTTGGACTTTTTTGGAGTGCTTAGGGATGGTAAAGTAGCAATAATTTCTTCCTCTAGGTATGATTTTGTTTTACTTATATTTGCCTCCTTGTTCCTCTTCTTTTTTGGTATTGTTGGTTTCTTGATAGCTTCCTAAGGATTTTTGGATTGTGCCTTTGGTACTAGTATATCCTAAGCCTCAAATTATACCAAATGAAGCTTTTCCAAGTTTCCTTAGTTATCTATACCTTTGTTTCTGACTCAATTTGTACTTCTTCTTTTTCTTATGCCCCTCTCTCTATATTTTTCTCCATTTTTTCCTTCATTTCTCTCCTTGTTTCTACATCAACTTCTTATTTTTTCCCAACCTCAGATTTTTATTATGTTTTTTCCTTATTTTTACCCTGTTTGAGGTTCTAATTGGGTTTCTAGGAAATCTTCCCTATCCATATCAATGAATTCAGTTCAGAAGGAATGGTTTTGTAAGTTCTCCAAGGCATTTAGAACCATCATTCTAATTAAACTAGGGTGAGCTAAATAATTATGGTTTCCCCCTTTCACTCTTGGGCTCATCTCCTTCAAGGAATTAAGGAGAAAGCATAGGATACTTTGTTGTTCTTGGGAAGGTAAGTAAACTTGAAACCTTAGTTGGTAGACTAGCCTAAACTAGCAGGCGAAGACAATAATGAGTCTTCCATCGCAGGAAATGTACTTGAGGATGTGGTAATCCATAGTAGGAAAAAACAATAATGAGTCTTCCATCATAGGAAATGTACTTGAGGATGTGCTAAGACACCTCATCCCATGGATGTGGAACGCTTTCTCTTCTCATCCCATTTTTATCCTCCATAGGTTTTTCATTTTGGAGAAAAAAACTTTTCTTAGCAATGACTATGTCATTCCTTTTCCTCTTTACTCCATTTCACTTCCTAGGAAGAGTGGTGATCCTGCTAATGGGATCTTCATTTAGATATATAATTAATACTATAACTACAATAATCAACTCATGGCCCTCAAGATGTTGGAGGTTTAAGAAAAAGTCCAGGGAAACTTTATCATCAAAACCCCTCAACCTTTCCTAGCCAAAGGAAATTCTCAAAAATATATCTAACTTTAGGTCTTTGATGGATTCTTGACGTGTTTTTTGTCTCTCTCCTATGACAACCTCCCCCAATGGATTATTATAATTCTAAGAGAATGGAGCAAGGAATGGGGCATTGGTCTTCTACTACTACTACAAGAGCCTATGGCTTCCTCTACAAAAGAAAAATTTTGTAGTAGACAAAAGATGCACAATTTTTTCAAGGTTGGAAAAGGGGAATTATATTATGCAATCGTCCATCATTTGGTACACTATATTCACAAGAAAATATTCAAACCACCCAACTTTTGCACCTATTTTATTTTAGATTGTGAAATGCATAGGGTTTATCCTTGATAATTGAGATGTTTTGAACACTTATGTCAAATGTAAGTGGGGAGAATTTCTTTCACTTAAATTTCATCAGAAGGTCCCCTTGATTTTCGAGACTTTTATTGTTGTTCTAGGAAAAAAATTCTTTCTTATAGAACTTTATCTATCTCCTATAGAACACACCTATAAGTTCCTATAAAATCCTGTGGCAGACTATCTTGGAAACTTTATAGTAGGATTGATCTCTTGTAGTGATAGAGGGGCTTTGTTGGAGTTTTAAACAGGTTTATATGCATAATAGCTCAAAGGGCATCATTTTGGCTGCTCATTCATTGAGGCTGAGGTGAGGTGATGGGATCAACATGAAATGGTGAGTTGGTACCCACCTACCTCATCACGTTCCATGTTTCTCACAATGAGTAAATGATATCAACCCACCCTCTCGAGTCTTTCCACTTTTTGTCTTGTTCTTGTCCCACATATGTGGATGTCTTGGTGGAAAATGAAGTCCACTGCTAGATATGTCCAAGGCTTACTTCCAACTAAAAATGGCTATAAAAACCTTTCCTTCTTATAATTTTAATGTTTTCTCAAGCTTAGAATAGGTTTGAAGTGTGAGGTTTGTGAGATGCATGCATGTGCCTTACCTTCAATGCTTCCTGCAAGTGTCATGGATGTTGTCAGTGTAGATGTTTTGGTTGTCTTTGAGGATTATGTTGAATATTTTAAATACCTTTGATATCTTCGTTGGGATTCTAATGTTCCTGATACTACTTCTAGAGATCTTTTTGGAACCTTTTTGGTGTTACTGTTGCTGCTCTGGATAACTCTAATGTAGGTGACTGAGGTGTTGTGTTGTATGTGACTAGATTGCTATTGCTATAGTTGGATGAGAGATCCTTATTAAATTAAATTCCACATCCAACAAGTGCTCTTGCTCGAAATTTGAGTTAAAGTATTGTAAGGAGATAAGTTGAAAAAGTAGTTTTTTTTTTTTTCCTCTAAAATTTGATGATGTATAATCTATATTATTTTATTATTTCCACTATTATTTTACAATATTCCTTAGGAGGCACATTTTATACCTCAAAAATTCTCTAACGTTAGCAGCCTGCGGGGGATCTTGTAGCTACCTAGGACTGATATTCTTATCCTCTGGAGATAGTGGAACCTTTTGCTCTTTTTAGAACATGGTGGAGACTTGGGCTTATAGGGATTTCGAAGGTTGCAACAGGCTTGTGTGTTTCCTATAGCAGTAAAAAAATCTCCTTAGACTCATGAGTTTACTTTCAAGAGCCTTTATAAAATATTGATATTTCAGAGGGAAGATGGTGGTGGTGATGGGTAGCTTTTTACTTATGACTAATATGGGAAAGCGGGAATGTTGAGTTGTTGTGAGTGAAACGTGAGAGACAATGAAGGGAAGAATGGAAGGTGCTAGGTGCTAATGAAGTGTATGACTGTTAGGAAGCCTTAGGTACCTTTGTCTTACTTACAAGTGAAGAAAAAATCAAACTTGTGTCCTTTCTATTCATTTTGTGGCATCTTGTAGAATTATAGGTTCTTCTTATAGCAACTCAACGCAGTGAGGAAAAACAAATGGAAAATAGTTGGGAATGATGGGTGGAATCTTTTGAATGGTTGGGTAATTGATGAAAATGGTGCGAAGAGGATTTCTAGTTTTTCTAAACGTGAATGTGCTTGTGATTGTTGGTTGGTATGTCTATATTGCTTATTTATTTCTTGTTGTACCTTCACATCCATCAAAGTGAGTAAATTTTTGTTTTTTGTTTTCATCATATTTCTTTTTCTTTTTTTCTTCTATTTATTTTAGTGCCACTAGCTGCCTCATGGAGGTTTTCACATGGGGATCATTTATTTCTTCTATTTTTTTCTTTTCCTTAGACTCACAAGCTGCCTTAGTTAGGTTTTCAACAAATGGGCCCACCTCAAGTGCGGGAAGTTTTCACTTTAAGCTTTTTATTCTTTTTTATTTACTACATAGACACTAAATGGAATAGGAGATCCAATTTTCTCAATCACAATCAACTCTCTTTTTATTGAATCAGTAAACTCAACCCTTGAGAGGGGCTTCCTATAGAACTTTAACCTATAGTCATTCACTAGAAGTGAGATCTTCTCTTCATCAATTTTCTTGATTTGAACTGAGATATTATCACGACATTTTTTTGCTATATAAGGCCCAAGTGATCTTTCCATGAGTTTCACTTTAAAATATTTGAACCTAGAGACATACAAGAGGGTCTAATCACCCTCTTAGAAGGATCTAGTCTTAATACATTTATCATGCCACATTTTCCTTTGCAGTTCAACCACTTCAATGTGCATTAGATCCTACATCCCGAGCTCATCAAATGCATTTAGTTGTTGCAGTCTCTCTTCTTGTGCCTTTGTGAGATCTATTTCAAGTTGTGCTTCCATTCTTAGTGTATTGCATTCAAACACAATGGATAGTAGGGCCTTATTTCCATATACCAACTCAAAGGGGGTGAACCCAGTAGTGGTATTCCATGTCATTTTGTTGGCCCAAGTGGCCTCAACAAGCCTTTATTCCCAATATTTCGTACCGTTCCTAAATACCTTAGTCATAGTGCTTTCCAGTTCTCTATTAGTCAACTCCACTTTCCCATTTTCTTAAGGGTGATATAGGGTACATTTCTTATGTGTAATATGATTTTTCCTTTTGACCCCCTTTATCATATTAGAAGCGAAATGAGAACCTTGGTATGTCACCAGTTCTCTTGGGAAGCCAAATTTGTAGAATATGTTTTCCCTTAAGAAATCAACTACCTTTTCCTCTATTATTTCCTTTACTACCTTCACCTCCTCCCACTTAATCAAATAGTCTACGCACACAATCATGTAATTATTTTGTGCAGATGGAGGATCAGTAGGGCCAATGAAGTCCATGCCCCACTTATCAAATGGCTTGAACTTCACTTGAGGTTGTAAAGGTATCTCATCCATCTAAGTAGGTTTCTACATCCTCTAACATTCATCACATTGTGTAGTGTGTCTCTGAGTATCACAGTGAATGGAAGGCTAGTAGTATCGTGCCTGAAGAATCTTGTAGGATTTCCTCTTAGTAGAAAAATGGCCCCCACATGGTCCACAAGGACAAGATGAGATAATTTCATAAACCTCATCTTCCATCACACATCTTCTTAGGATTTGATCAGGCCCCAACTTGAAGAGCTTATCCCCAATCCAAGTATAAGGAGCACTCTTCCTGAAAATATTTCTTTTCTCCTTCGAAGATAAATGAGGGGGAAATTTTCCAACAAATAATAATTTTTCTGTCATAAAACAATGGAGAAAATAATGATATGGTAGAAAATATGCTCATCAGGTAGTTGGACATCCACCATCTCTTTATCCTTTGTAGACAAGGTTAGCCTAGATAGAAAATTTGCAACAACATTTTCTTTTCATGGTTCATAACCAAAGGTTAGATCAAATTGTTGTAGCAACAAAAACCTTATAATGATTTAAGCATTTAGACTAGGTTTATTTGTAGAATACTTAATTGTTGCATGGTTAGTATGTACAAAAAATTGATATCGAGTAATGCAGTTCCTTAATTTATTAAAGAATGTACAACAACTAGAAGTTGACTTTCGGTAACTTTGTAATTAAGCTCATATCTGGAAAATTTCTTGCTAATGAAATATATGGCATAAGGTAATTTACCTTCAAGTTGCGCCAACGTTGCCCAACTTCTTTGTCTGATGCATCTGTTGGGTCCTTCATTTTTTCATATCAAATTTAGAAAATTTTAATCAAAGTTTTGTTCAGAAAGTGGTCGCAACAAATATCATTAGAAAATGTGAAGTAAATGGTTAAAATAAAAATAAAAATGTCAAAATTGGTTAGAAAGAAGTGGAAAAGTAGGTTAAAAGCAATTACCTTGGAATTTGCAGAAGTTGTGAAAGAAGGATAGGTGCGTTGTAATTTGAAAGAATCAAAGGTGATAAGGACCAAAACCCCCAATTTTTCTCAAGCAAGACTAGATCAAGATAGAAAGAATAAGGAAACATGGAAGAGAGAGAATTTTGAGCATACGCCAAGATCTATTAGTGTGAATTTCGAGGGAATCTCCAATCTTTCTATTGTATCTCTAAATTTTGCCTTATATTTTGACATTATAGTTATTCAAGATCTTGTATCATATGAAGATCATTCTGTAATGTAATGATATGGTTGGTGATGGAAATAAGTGTTGTAGGAAATGTATATATGTATTTATGGTTATAGTTTATTTGGCCCCTTAAAATTTTAAGATTATGGTTTTGAATTCTTTCTATTGTTTCCAATTGTATAATGTTTTTGTTCTCTTATGGATTGCAATGAATATGTTAATGAGATATCTGATATAATATTTTCGTAATGAGTCATTTGTTAAATAATTCCTCAATCTTGTTCTATGATCCCTTATCATTTTGTTAAGTCTTGGCATGCCTTAGGTGAGGCACTTATATTTTCAAGAGAGGTGAAAATGATGACAAATAGTTAGACTACGATGGACTACTTTTTTGGCACCCTGTGTCCGAAACCACGATCTTCCTCTTTAAAAATTTGAGCCAATAAATGGTTATGTTTCCAGGACTTAAAGTACTTTGAAAGGAACTAGATGATGGTATCGATGATCCTTAGAGGATATCTTCAAGGCTAGTGGCATGAGAAAATTTAATGGTTTATTTTACACCAAGAACAATTGCAAAAAAGTAATTTATAGTGGGTAAAAGAGGCATATTTGTATGCATAATCTGCTTATGACCAATACAAGATATTCTTGTGTAGGTTCCTTGAGGAATTTCATAACTAGTTGCGTCAGTTGTAGATTAAGGAGGGGATGGAAATAATATTAGACTCCATTGTACTTGGATTACCACTGATCTAGCTGAGCTGCATAAATTAGATATTGAGTTAATGAGGGTGTCAATCTAATTTATTGAGGTAAATTAGAGTATCTATTTTACTTATCAATCTGGGTTGGTAAACTTAGAAGCAAACCAAAGTATATGGAATCTTAGATTAAACTAGTGTAGGAAGTAGTTTTTTAGATGAAAATAATGGAAATGCATATTACAAATACAAAATTACTGAAAAGAAAGCATTGAAATTTTAATATAGAAGCAAGATTGTATTGAGTCTTTGTGGAGCATAGCCAACGAGGAATAAGCTCTAACTTAGAGGTCTTGTTTTTCCTCCTCACTATCCTTATTCCAACAAGATTAGTTCCACCATAAAGCATAACATAACCAAATCAAGAAAGCAGTAAAGACACAATTTCAAGTTCAATTCTTAATCTAGAAGGAAGAGGATCTAACTTAGATGCCTTGGTTGAACTTCACTACTTAAACCAATTACTGAAAGGAAATAATAACCAAATCAAGAAAGTAGTAAAGATTAAATGCATAAACACGATTTCTAGTTCAATGCTTAATCAAGAAGGAAGATGATCTAACTTAGATGCCTTGGTTGACCTTCCCTACTTAAACCAATTAATGAAAGGAAATCATTAGAAAACATAAATGAACATGGCATAAAACTAATATATTCATAAAATATTCACATGAAATTATAAAGGAAACAACAATCTAAAATATTCACAATTATACACAAAATTACACTACATTGTATGTAGCTCACAATGGGGGCCCTCTGCCCTTGCTTGGTACACTTGAAACCATAACTACAATAGATCATAAATCACATACCACAACAAGAAAAACAATAAAATAGAATACAATTTCTTCAAATTATATTCAAATATAGAGAAGTCTCAATAGTCATAATACATGTCATAGTTGTTGAATAGTTATGCTTAAATAAGCCAAATGTATAACAAACTCAACTAAAATAGTTGTAACAACCTATAAGATTCCTAATCCATCTAATCAGGTCGATCACATCCCTTTTGTTGCACAAAATATGGTAGGAGCCCGCTAAATCACAAAACTACCCCTTAAATCAGGGGATTTTCTCGGTGACTGGTCAAGTTTGACCAACTTTGACTGGGTTTGTTCTGACTCATTTTGACTGTGCCAATAGGAGTCTGTCCATCCTTGGTTCCCATATTTCTTGAATATATCTTTATTTTCCATCCATGTGTCCTACACATATGACTTCAATGGAGCCATTACGGGAAATTTTGTTCTAGTCAAAAATATTTTTTAAGACCCAATTTTTACTAAAAAATCTAAAAAATTAAAAGACATAATTATTTTACCTTAATGTGAAAAAATAGGAAAAAATATAGCAAATATGATCATGATATGATGGTAAGGAGTGATAAATAGATGGATTATGCATGGTGAAAAAGGGTCAAAATTGAGGGTCAACAGAGGGATGTTGACTTTGGGTTACAAGAAACTCTATAAAGTTACATCATTGAATTTTACATAGAATACCATTTATATTTTTGTAAAGCCGGAGTTTTGTTTAAGTACGGATTGAGGGGAACATTTTTTAAGAAAATCCATCTTTGGATTAAAATTATAATGTTGGAAGAAGACCTATTATTGTTTCAAGAACACAATATAGCAGCTTAAAACTATAAGTAATGGAGATAGGATATAGAGGAGATATTTTTCCTAGTTGTGGAAGATGAAGGTGTTGTTGCGATAGATGTAGATGAGTCACAGAGGGTTTAATATTTAAGGGCACAAATAAGGGTGCATAGAGATGATGAATGGCGAGAGAATACATTGCATGAAATATAAAAATGATAGAGAGTTACACTAAATAGGAGATGTGTTGAATAGTCCAAGGTTGCATATAGGAGGACCAAGCAGTTCAGAGTTGCATCATGTAGGAGATAGTAGCGGTGCAAGTTCTAGCCAAATAGGAGGTGCTAGAAGCAGTGTCATTAGACACATGAAGGGAACTAATGGAAATATCCATGAATTAGAAGGAATGAAGATGCTATATGAATCGAGATCTTCAGTTGAGTTAATGAACCAGAGTACCCCTCCTAATGAAGAAATGCATTTTGTGATGAAGCGACTATTTTTTGAGGATGTTGCATCCCCTATCAGTAATATATCATTGGTAAACAACAAAGCTAGGTCCTTCCCAAACCTCCATGTGGCACTTTATCAAAATCCTACTCATTTTATTTCAAAGTTATTTAAGACTATAAAAGTTCAAAAGGTTTATAGTACATATATGACTGGTGCTTCTAGTGGTGTTGATAGTTCTCAATCGAGTTTTTTAGGATAGTTTGAGTAGCACTAGCATTTGTTAGAAACTATATGGAGGTTTAGACAAAAGCTTGATTCTACTATGCTTATTGAGTTTCATACTACTCTAAGAGATAGAGAGCATTCATATGATTTATTAAATGGTCTAATTTTCATTTGAACACTACTATTGATGAGGTACAATGAGAAATTTTCAGGGTCTTAAACTCCTTCAAACAAACCAATAAGGACTATCTGAATTATGGGATATCAAACAATGTGAAGGGGACTCTGCATGGGAGTGAATACAATTACTTAAGGGTGTTATTCGTAAATTAAGCTACCCTATTGAAACCCACCATCAATGGGATTGGGTTGTTAAATATTCTTCTCACTTAACTTGAATACGTTTAAGTCAACATAAGATTGATACATTGTAAGATGTGTTGGAGCAAGCTACAAAGATTGAATTTGTGGTAGGTTATCCTCATGAGCATAGGGGGCTTCTACTTCCAATGGTCTTTCCCTTGTTGAATTACGAAATCAGATTGCTGATATGACAAAGAAATTAAAATACATGCATGTTACGCATCATTTATGCCTTCAGGTATGATGTAATAATTGTCATTTCGAGGATCATCATGCTACAAAATGTCCAAGGTCGAGAAGTCTGACACCATCCTCCGAGCCTATGGATCCAACTACACATTTGCCTACTGCTAGAGTTTTGCAAGTTAGTATAAATTCTTTATATCAAGGGCACACTCAATTTCATTCATTTCTTAATCAACAAGGTGCATCTACAACTGAGTATTGCGAGATATTTCATACCTATGGTCACTCCCCTTGTCTCTTTCCTAATTTGTAGAAATATTAGAATGTTCCCAATAATGTTTTTTGTGAATTATGTGGATCACTAACCCATCATACTAATCAATGTAGAGCCTTGGATTCTCTATCTTACCAACTTGATCACTTTGGATTTAGAGTGAATGAAGCTCCTTGAGGGCAATTAGGAGGAGGAATTTAAAGGGGAGGAAGAATTGGAGGATCCCCGATCCATTGTTATAATTGTGATTAAGATGGACATGTTTCTCGTGACTATCCATTACCTAGAAGGCCTTGGTCTTCTCAATGTAGAGTAGATACACATGTAATAAAGGAATATCACAAATTGATCACTTGATGGGAAGAGCGTAATCAGCAAAGAGGAGAAAATTTAACCAATGTAGAGCCTAGGGAACAACATGAACAAGAAAGAATGTGGAGTCTGAGGTAATCTCAAGGAGAACCCTAGCTTGTAATGGAATGGTTTAAATTATTTTTGTAGATTATGAATGATTAACAACTATCTCGGTAGTTGGGAAAGAAACTTAAGATTGTTGTCAAGGATGAGGAACTCTCAGATAGGTCTATTTCTACAAACTTTTCTGAACGACACTCTAAGTGTGTTTGATGAAATAAGAGGAGGAATATGAAGAGAATTCCATGTTGATATACAAATCACAAGGTTCCAGATCAAAGATTCTGTGTTAGGCTTGGGTTTCGATGTCAATATCTTGTGGAGCAAGCTTTGGGAGTCATTGGAGAAACCAAATTTTGTGTTCTCGCCAATTCAATTATGAATGGCTAACCAGTGTTGTATTCTTACAATTAGATGCTTGGAGGATGTTGAAGTTGATATTGCAGCCATAAAAACATACGTATGAGGGTTTCATGAAGTTGTTCCATGTGGCAATGTTAATCAAGAACCCAATGAGGATGATTTGGAATAATTGAGACATTTGAATTTCAAAGAGTTTAAAGGGGAGAAAAATATAAAGGATGATCCTGTTAGAGATGCCCTACGTTTGAAGTCATTAAAGCTACAAAAACATAATATTGGAACTAAAGAAAAGCCTAAATTGGATTCCATTGGTGATTATTAGTACGAACAAACTACAAAAGAAATTTTTGATCTGCTCAAAGAATATGAATACCTTTTTCCTGCATCTATTTAAGACCTTAAAGGAATTAAGGGAGATTTAGGGGAAATGAAGATTGTTCTCAAGACGGATGCAAGACTAGTCAAACATCGGCCCTATAAATTAAACCCCAGATAAAAGAGAAAGTAAAGAAGGAAATAGATAATATCTTAGTTGTTGGTCTCATTTTTCCTATTGATGAAGATGAATGGATCAATCCTATTCTAATTCAGGATAAGAAGGATTCAAATGATATTCTTGTTTTTGTGGACCATTGAAACCTTAATAATGCTTGTGTTCATGAGTTGTTTCCTACTCCCTTTCATGATGAAGTATTAGACAACATTTCTGGAAATGAAACCTACTCTTTTACAAATGGATATTCAAGCTATCACCAGGGTGGCGTTGCAAAGGAGGATAAGTGCAAGACTACTTTTACAATTGAATTGGGTTGTTATGCTTAGCATGTTATGTCATCCAGTCTCAAGAATTCTCTAGTTATATTTCCAAGTTTTATTATTGCGACCATCTGAGATTATATTCATAATTACCTTGAACTATACATGGATGATTGGACAATATATATTCTTTTGAAGAAACATTTCATTCTTTTGCGGGTGATGTTTAATCATTCTTGACTACTACAAATTTCTTTAATTTTGAGGAAGTGTATTTTTGTTGTTGCCTTTGGTACATTGTTTGTCCACATTGTTTGTAAGGAAGGAGTTTGTGTAGATCCTGCTAAATTCATATTTATTTTGAATATGTCACTTCCAACTACCATTAAGAAGTTTCGATCAACCTTGGGGCATATAGGCTATTACCACCGATTTGTCCGCAACTATGCTATGATCATGGAACCTTTGGAATTTTTTTTGAAGAAAGTAGATTGTTTTATATGGACTCTTGAATGTGATAATGCATTTGAAACTTTAAAGGAAAAACTTGTGAGTGCTCCAATTCTAGTTTATCTAGACTGGAACAAGGAATTCCATGTTCATATAGATGCTTATGGAATTACTTTGGGAGCCATATTAGCTCAACCAAGAGAAGGTAGCTTGGATCATACTATTTAATTTTCTGGCAGAAAACTCTTTATGGCTAAAAATAACTATAGAACTACTGAGAGGGAATATCTCGCTATGGTGTACTCTCTTCAAAAATTCAGGCACTATCTGATTAGGGGGCCTTTCAAATTCTTTACTGACCAATATGATCTGAAATATCTAGTTAATAAAAGTGTATTAGAATGAAGGATCTCTATATGGCTTCTTCTATTTTAGGAATTTTCATTTAAATTTATTGTAAAGATGAAACAATGTAATGTGGGACCTGATCATATTTCTTGGTTGAAGTCTGGTGAGGCAGGAGGAGCAGTTGATGACCAGTTACCTAATTCATATTTGTTCCAGATTGAGGTAATACCTGATTATTTGGAGGAAATAACCATTTTTTTAGCCATGGG
This sequence comes from Pinus taeda, assembly GCA_000404065.3. NCBI lineage: Eukaryota > Viridiplantae > Streptophyta > Pinopsida > Pinales > Pinaceae > Pinus > Pinus taeda. The sequence continues at coordinate 97,421 of APFE031635390.1, read as the reverse complement.
TAAGTTCCCTGATGACTACACCACAACTCAGAAAATACATATGGTGGTTCGGGTTGTAGGTTACAAACTTATTGTGGGACAATTATACAAAATGGGCCTTGATCATATTTTGTGCAAATGTGTTTTAGACCATGAAAAGGAGGATATTTTATGGGAATTCCATTATGGGGTTGTAGGAGGTCATGTAGGAGGAAGAGATATTGCTAGAAAAGTATTGCAAGCTGGCCTTTGGTGGCCTAATTTGTTTAAGGATTCTAAAGAATGCACTAAGAAGCATGGTGTTTGTGAATGAATTGGTCTATCATATCAATGGGATGAGCTTCCATTACATTATTTTCAATCCCTTAAAGCCTTTGAAATCTGGGCTATTGATTTCAAGGGGCCCATAAATCCCCCTGTGTGACACTCTCATGCTTGTTATATCAATACTGCTATTGATTTAACACTATGGGCTAAGGACTATTATTGAACCTACTACATGGTTTATATTTGAAAATTATTACTAGATTTGGGTGCCCAAGAAATCTTACCAATGATCAGGGTTCACATTTTATTAATGAGACTGTTAACACATTGCTGCAGAACTTTATGATTCAGCATCATAAGAGCAGTCTGTATCATCCACGGGAAAATGGGATAGTTGAATATTTTAATAAAATCCTAGAAAAAGGGGCTTACTAAGATTTATTCTGCAAGCATGGATGATTGGGATCGGTGAGTTCTAGTTACTTTATGGGCCTATTGTACTACTATGAAGTGACTGCATATGTATACACCATTCTAGCTTGTTTATGGTTGGGAAATTATATTTCCAGCTGAATTTATTGTTTTGAATCTATTTATTGCACAAGCCACTAAGATGTCAGATGATGCATCTATTAGGGAACAAAGTCAAGAGATATGGGAATTGGATGAGGAGAGGCTTTTGTCCAACTTCCATCAAACTATTAAAAGGGACTGACAAAAATATTGTCATGATTAGTACATAAATACGAAGTCTTTTTCTTTGGAGACCGAGTGTTTCTTTATGAAAAAATACTTGGAACATCTGGGGATCTACAAACTCATTGGTTGGGTCCCTTCTTTGTTGCAAAGATATTAGATTTTGGAGTTGTTAAATGCTTAGATCAATGGAGTTCTTTTTCTAGGATGGGTGACTGGTGCATACCTGAAGCACTACTATGGCAGATAAATTTTTCTATTAATCTTTGTTCTCCGAAAGGATATATTCATTAGGTCTAGGATTTATTCAGTCATGCTAGTTTGTATGCTTCTAGTTGTTGTGATATTTATTCTTTAGTGTAGTTTCATCAATTATGCTTGTTTTTTTTAGTTGCAACCGACTATAATTGATTGTGGTCGGGGAAGCACGTGTCGGGTGTCCCATATATCAATATTGTTATTATTAATAGGGGTATTTTCAGTCATTATTCTAATCCTTCCTGTAATAAATTTCTAACTGGTTTTATTTTCCACTTTATGACTTTTCAATCATTTCCCCTTATGTAGTCATAATGATATTTCTCCTTTTGAGTTTTCTACGTCATCAAACCCAAGTTCCCATCCTAGCCATCATTACTATCCTGATTCAAATTTATTTTGGTAAGTTTCCATATTTATAACCTAACGATCTAATCATTTCATATCCCACCACATTTTTTTTTTTTAGTCTACCTACAGTCACCAGATCTTCTATTGTGTCTATCTACATGGTCAAATTATTCACCTTAGCTTATGTGTCAAGTCTTTTTTATTCTCAAACTCATTCTCAGCCTCCTATTTATTTTGTCTATATCCATTGACCTTTAGTTATGGATAGTCTCTCTAATCTCGACATTTCACCAGGTTTCTCAGATTCTTGCATTGTGGCGATGGAAGACATTCTAGGTAAATATGAGAAATCTTCATTCGTTGACAATGATTTGATCGACACTTTTCTATTTCCATATTTAAAGCTCAAAGTTTTCATGGAACCTTTAAACATAGTTACTGATCAAACAAGAAAGTGAACCGGTACCCGTTTTTTTGAGGTAGAAAAGAATCACCAGATTTTGAAAAGTGGTGATGCCAGAATACACTTTTTTTTAGCATATTTTTGGCACTTTAAATTTTCTTATGTATCAAGTATGAACAATTTTTTTTTGATGTTAGTGATTTTCATGTTGATTTTGGAGTGTTGATGCAGCATCAACACAATTTTTAAATGTTAGTGTTTTTCATGCTAATTTCGAAAATTGTTGATACAGCATCAACACATTTTTTTAGAGGGCTTATTTTTGACACTTCAGATATTTTTATGTATCAAGTGTGAACATTTTCTTTTTTTTCGTGATTTTCATCTTGAATTTGAAAAGTACTGATGAGCATCAACCCTTTTTGTTTAGAGGACTTAGTTTTTACACTTTAAATTTTCTAATGAATTAAGTGTGGATAATTTTTTTTAAATGTTGGTGATTTTCATGCTAGTAATAAAACATA
>APFE031635390.1:75533-93774 GCA_000404065.3 Pinus taeda | reverse complement strand
TTTTTTTTTTTATTTGATAATAATAAAATTGCTTTACACAACTGGAATTCCTATCTTAAAAAGCTTTATGAATCTCCAAATGGCATGGATAACTTTAAAACCCTGCTCACTATGAAAGAATTTTTCTCATTAGAAGACACTGATTTTGGGGTTAAACGCATGGCAAATGGGAAAGCTAAAGACATCGAAGGTTACCAGGTGGAGACCTTAAAAATTGGAGGTCTTGTCCTCATCCCCAACATCCACAAGCTTTTCAATCAAGCGGTCAAGCAAGGGTTCCCTAAACCGTAGACTTAGAGCCTCATTATCCCTATTTTTAAAAGTGGGGGTACAAATAACCCCTCTAATTATCAGACAATTATGATCAGCCCTCTCTTAGCCAAGTTATATGGTATTATATTTTAAAAGAAGTTGAGCATATGGCTTGAAAGTGAAGGTAAGCAGGCTAAAGGCCAAGAGGGTTTTAGAAGGCAACACTCAACAACGGACCACCTCGTTACACTTATGATCATTGTGGAGGAATGCCGCAATGATAAATCCAATCTCTTTTGTTGCTTTGTGGACTTTGGAAAGGCTTTCGATATGGTTCCTAGAAATAATCTATGGAATAGATTAGAAGAGTTAAGGGTTCCTTTCGAGTTGAGGGATTCCACTATATGGTTATACAAGAATGTAATTTCCAAGTTAAAGAGAAATGAGGGGTGGTCGAAAGATATTAAGTGTAATATCGGAGTTAAACAAGGTTTCCCTCTCTCCCCTACCCTACTTGGCACTACATCAACAAGCTAGAAGGTTGTTTAGAGGAAGCAGGTTGTGTTGGCATGATCTTAGCTTGGATAGCCATCATCCTTCTTCTCTATGATGATGATATTGTTCCTCTCGCAAGGTGTCCATCTAATCTTGAAAAGCAACTTCGATGTCTTAAGGATTTCTGCTCTACCATGGGTATCACTGTTAACATTGACAAAACAAAAATTATGATTATCAAATCCAAGAAGGACACTTACGCTAATTTTATGTATGACAATAGTAACTTGGAGGAAGTGTCTTCTTACAAGTACCTAGGAATTGATATTCATCACAAGCTCAACTTGAACTATAGTATTGAGAAAAGGATTAATGAGGGGTGGAAAGCTTATTTTGGTCTTGAAAATAATTGTAAAACAGAAAACCTCGTAATGTGGGATAGAAAGAAGTTCCTCTTTGAAACTTTAGTCACTCCTGCCATCTTATATAGATCTGAGGTTTAGGGTTGCAGCATCTCTAAAGAATCCTAGAGAAAGATTCAGAAAATCCAGAAGCATTTTATAACGTACAACCTCAAAATTAAAAGCAATACACCCTATCCTATTCTCCTTATAGAAGTGGGTCTTTCCCCTATCAAGGGCCTAGCTATGACTAGGATTCTATTGTACAAGCACAAACTCAATAACATAGGAGACCATAGACTTCCTAAGCTAGCTTTAAATGCTAGCCAAAACCACCCAAGGCTCAAACGAGGTTGGTATAAAGACACCAGGGCCTGGTTAAACCATTGGGAGATCGATGAGAATGTTGCATTGCAAAACATTAATAACATTAAAAATATTGTTACTTCTAAGTTCAAAGAAAAAGTGTGGTGTGAGAAATATTTAGCAGCTAAAAGAAAATTAAGATATTATAAGGAGGTCATCAACCCCACCCTAGAAGATCAAAAATATCTATCGGTTTTAGCTAGCTCAAAGATGAAAATTAGTATAGCCAAGATTAGAACAAACTCTCATGAGCTCCATAGTGAAATGGGTCATTGGGCAGTTCCTAAAACACCATGAATAGAAAGAATCTATCGTCTGTGTGAGAATATGAACATCGAGGATGAAAATCACTTGCTCTTAGAGTGCCTTGCATACAACCATATTATATCTCAGTTTCATAATCTTTGTTGCGATACTAACCTTCCTAGCCTTTTACGATGTCAAAATTATAGTGAGCTTAGGAGGCTTCTCTCCAAGCTTTTTGAGCATAGGAATAAAATCTTAAATCAAACTAAATAATTTGTTTTCTTTAGGTCTGATAGACCAAAGTTTGGTCTCAGCAGACATTAACCATCATCATCATCATCATCATTATTTTACTCTCTTTTTTTCTTTTTCTTTTTTAAATTTTACATGGTATGGTTAATGTTTTTTTACATTTTATAGTTTTTTTTATGTCATTAATATATATTTTGTATATTCGATTTTTTTGTTATGTTTTATTACTTGTTATTATTTTTATTTATATTTTTCAATATTTGAATTTTTGTTTCTATATATATATATAATTATAATTTTTTGTAGGGTATGTGTCAATGCTTGTCTAGCAACCCGATCCCATTATGCGCAATTTGATAGTTGATTTTAAATTTTTTGTTATAATTAATTGAGTCTACCTCACAATGTGTTAATTTCATGGTTGGCCTTTAAGTTTTCATTACAATGGGTTGAGCTCACCTACACTGTATGTCAATTTAATAGTTGATTTTAAAAAAAAAATTGCAATGTATCAAATTGTCTTAGGCTAAGATTTCTAAATTGCTATACATTTGGCATTTAAAAAAAATACTCTCGGTATAATAACTCTTTCATTCAGGTGTTCATTTTTGAAGTTTTTTTAGTCATAAAATTTTTCCATAATGTCATGCTTAAAATATTTTGAAAATTTAAGATTGCTTGTAGTCATAATCTTTGGTTTTAATTCGATGGTTAAAAAATTATCAAGATTTTTAATGTTTTTCTAAGTCATGATATTTTATTTTTAATTTTATGGTTGAAAACAGTTATAAATATTTTTTCTTAGCACCATGCTTGAAAATTGTTGGAATTTTAAGGTTTTTCAAAGAAGTGATATTTTAAATTTTAATGCCATGCTTAAAAATCATTGGAATTTTAAAGGTTTTCAAAGGCATGATATTTTATCATTAATGTCATGCTTGAAAATCATTGCAAATTTAAAAAATTTCAGTGTCACGATATTTTGTTTTTAACGTCATTACTAAAAAATGTTGAAAATGTACCCTAAAAAAAAAACGTTATTCCGGCATCAACACTTTTCGATTTCAAGGTGTTTTTTGCACCAAACAAAATGGCTTTTATTGTTTTTTACCATTACTTTTAAAAAGTATTGAACATTTACTCTGGAAAAAAAGACGTTATTCCGACATCAACACTTTTCGATTTCAAGGTGTTTTTTCATGTTTTTTTGTGATTTTTGAGCTCAGGTACCCATTTTGAGGTAATAGTTCCCATTTTATCGATAACTATGTTTTTGGCAAAACTAGGTGGAAGTGCTTATTCTCACATGAAGACAAACGTTTGGCCTTTTCATAGGTCAACATTGATGACACTATGAATTTTGCTTGTTTTTGGTACCACTAGAGGTTTTTGCTATGAGGTACACTAAATTTCTCATCAGTCAACTGCATGGAGGGTTATTGTGGCTTGATGGAGAGTATGTAATCCATGTCGATGATATCATTAGGTTGATAGGATTTTCAACCTAAAATGTCAATGTTTCCTCTATGTTTTAGAATACTTCTAAGGGAAAGAAGAAAGGTGATGACAATTTTTACACTAAGTATGGCACTCAACAATGAGGGCGTGGTGTTTTTATTGACATGATCAATAATTCCATAACCAAATTCATATGCCACATTATATAAATCAAGTTCATGTGCCATTATACAAAGGACGAATGCACCCTGGACACCATTTATGCTACAAAATCTCGTGACCACGATGAGTAACACAATTGGTGCAACTATTTATTGAATGAGTTATTTGAGGTCTATGAGGATGTTTTTAAGCAGGCTATATATTTCATTTATTTTTATTTGGTGGTCGCAATTTCCATGATGAAGTGGTGTACATCGGAAGAAATACAACCAACTAAAGTAGCTAACGATGAGCCTTTAGCACTTTCTTATGCCCCGTTGCAGGTATCTGGTGACCCAACTAATAAATTCCCTATTTAAGAATATTTTGCTAACTAGTATAGAAAAATGGTTCATGTTACATCAAATGTGACATGCGTACCCAAGCCAATTTGGATCAATATTACCACTTAATATGGTTTGGTATATGCCATGGAAATACTTATATTTGTCCTAAAGTTACCTATGCTAAAACGTTTCATATGAAGCAATTGCCCTTTTATGTTTCTGAAGAGGGGTTCCACAATGAAGTGGTGTCTTTGCTAGGAGTTTAGTGTCAACACCAATATGAAAAAGTCGTTTTTTTGCTCGAAGGTATGTTTCCTCATATGTGTTCTTTGGAGATCCCTTCATCTTCTAAGAAGTGCACTGTAGATCAAGTCCTTCAACCAATATTGAAGAGCATTCAGGAATCTGTCTTCTCAGCTCGCAACACCTTACAATCATTTTGTTTATTGGTAAGTTCTACACCCTCTACTTCTGAAGTTCAAAATATTGTTCCTCTCAATAGCTAATTTCTCAAGCCATTGGTTGTCCCTTTCACTAACATGGACCCCATTTTTGTGACTCAACCTTCAATTACTGCTATAGTTCCCTATGCCCTTGATACCCTCCCTCAAAATTTTATTCAAAGTAATCCTCATAATCCCAATTCCCATATTTTCGATCTCGTAAATGATGAACCGTGGTAATTTGTCACAGGAACCCAAATAGTCAAAGAAATTCATCATTATCCACCTATTAATTGTCCCCATTCCCCAAGTTCATCCCCACATACTGTGTCCCCCTCTACTACTGTTTCTGAAATCTGTGATACCATAAATCCTAGTGGTGATACTATTGAGATGGAAGTTGATTCCGCTCATAAGGATACTCTAGAGAAAATAGTTGTAATGGTGTGTTTGTTGCTACAGAGTACCAAAAACACCTTCCTTGGAAACTATGCATAAATAAACACAAACTAAAAACTACACTAGATAACACACAAATAATTCTTAATGAAGCAAACACATCAACGAATATTAGGAAAAGGGTCCCCTTTATTGTTTTTGGAATGTAGAAGAGTTACAATATGTGAATAAAATACATTTGGAGAAATTTTTTTGACCACTAAAAAACCCTCAACAAGGAAATTCCTTCCTAAATCTCCTTGCAAGCTCTCTCTCCCTCTCAAAGATGTATGGAAGACACTCCCAATGATGGAATACTATTATCAATGGTATGCTTGATTTCTAGGGAGAAATGTTAGCAGCATAACAATTCTCTACTTCTTCTTCTTTTTAGCTCTCCATGAACTTGTATTTATAGAGTTTCTAGGACACTTCTCTCCTCCTTGGCTCATTAATGTGGTGGTTCACCTCATAAATGAGATGAGAGCTATCGTCTCCTTGCCTTTAAGGATTATTGGAGTTCAATGCTTGAATTTATCAGACCATCATGTCAATATTTGGAGTGCTTCTCAAGAAAGTTTGTGACCCAAGGTGTTGACTAGAATTTTTGTGACTGTGCGGCTATTGAAGAAATAGTCACACGACTGTTAATGTCCATTAATGGTGCACCCTAGTGGTTCAATTTTTTAACTTGAGCCTTAGGAAATATATTAATTTTTGGTCTTCATGGTGCTTCTAGCTGAAAACTTAACCTTCATATGTGTTTATCACTGATTTTGAGTGTCTTCTAATGCGTACAGATGAGTGTACGATTTTCACATGATAAAAATCTCCCCTTGATGTATGAGGCTAGGAGAAAGCGTATAGACAAAATACATCACAATTTTTATGATTTGACTAAGAGTCTTTCTAACTTCCTAAGAGATAGAGAAACTTACTATGGAAATGATTGGGGAAAAGCCTTGACTGAGAACTAAAGAGAACCATTCTTTGAAGAAATGTTGATACAAAAGTGTCTATACGAGGTAGACATATCCCATGCTCTTTAAGTATTAAGGGGTTTCCGCAATGCATTATATTAGATATCATTTTGGGATTCAACTGCGTTAATTAATTCATTCATCTACGACCATTTACATGAGAGGTAGTCGTAACTGACTAATTTCTCATGATTTTTTAATAGTTCACTTAGCCTCATTGCATTAGGTGATGTTCACAGGGGTGAAGAAGTGGGATTGAAACTAGTGAAATGAATCACATAGCATCAACCATCACTTCTGGGGCTTGCACCTAGTGACCTCCTCGGAAGTGATGATTGATGCCATGTGATTCATTTCACTAGTTTCAATCCCACTTCTTCAGCCCTGTGAGCATCACTCGATGCAATGAGTGTTAAGTGAACTATTCAAAAATCATGAGAAATTAGTCAGTTGCGACTACTTATCATGGAAATGGTCATAGATGAATGACTTAGTTAACGTAGTTGAATCCCAAAATGATATCTAATATCCCATGCTCATTATGATGAATATGAATAATTATTACAATCATACAAGAAATGTTCCTATAAAGTTAATGTTGATGTTCCTAAAATGTTGATGGATCATGAAGATAACTACTTATGCCCTTAGGGGTATCTCTGACAAATAGATTGAATTGGGTGCTCCAATGCATCAAAGGTAAAGCATTGCTAAATGAGGTTTTATGTGATGTATCAGTCTTCGACTCTGGGTACCTCCCATGCATCGAAAGTTAAGCATTATTGAATGAGGTGCTAAGTGATGCATGAGTCTTTGACTAAATGAGAGAACAACAACAGTCACATAGTACAATATTACCCTGACATGAAAAGGTATGATGGTTCCAAATGTCAGGGAGACCGATTATATCAAAGGGCAATAATTATTCTCATTTTACTACTCAAGGTTGTCCCTTATAGGGGGGAGAAACCAAGATACTACTTTGATCCTGGAAGATGAGTGTTGAAGTTGACAGGAAAGAACCATCAACCACCTGAAAAAAAAAAAAAAAATAAATAAAATAAATAAAAATAAATAAATAAATAAAATAAAAAATAAATAATAAAATAAAATAAATAATAAATAAATAATAAATAATAAAAAAAAAAAAATTAAAAAAAAAAAAAAAAATTAGGGAATATTTGTGAAGGAATAGAGATGGTTGTAATATGGTGGGTCATAAAGGCATGATAACCATAGTTCACCATATGGGTGGATATGGAAAACCACCCAAGTTTAGAGCTATAATGTGAGTGGCAGCAGTCAAGCATTTCTTCTAGGGGTAATGCCTCAGAAGTGACACGACATCCAGGGTGGGTATAGGTATATTCATAATGTCATGGTTGGTAATGAATGATATGGTTCATGGTGTGGTGACGAAAGCAAGCTCCAACCTAGAGTGACTAGGGACTACTTTCGGGTAATTGACACAAAAATATGGGTGAGAATCCTTTCCCTTAAAAAAAAATTGTACACATTCGAAAAGAATGTTTGGGATGTACAAACATGGAGACAAGTGCCCCAAGAAAATGATGGCTTGTGTAATGATGCAGGTGGGATTTTTGTTGAGGGCGAGGGTCCCATTGGTTGCTCTTGATGTGAGGATGATGAGGTGGATGAAGTGACATATATGAGCTAATTCCATATGGAGAGGTGATAGGATAAATTTAGAATGTGGGTGTGCATTCGATTCAATCTAAAAAAAGAATAAATATGGTGGCTCAAGAGTGGGGTTGATAAGAAATGATTAAAGAAGAGGATAATGAGGCTAATACTCTATACATGTGTATGAGATGGCTCCCAGACCAGGGGGAATGGTCATAGATCACAATAGTGTAAGGTGAACTATAAAATGAGGTGACCCATGTAGGTGAGGTGTTATTGACTGACGTGGACATTACCATGTGCAAGTCGAAGGTGGCAGTAGATGAGGTTGAGATGATGGACCCTATGGTTTATTTCAGAGATATGATGTCAAGATATGCAAATATTTCAAGGAATCCTATCATGTTGAGTGGAGAATGATACCTTAATTGTCGATTATCATTGGGAGACTAATTTTTCTAATAAACTATGGGGGACCCGCAACTTTGACAACCAATACCTCAAGTGGAAAAAATCTTGATGAAACCATGTGTAAAATGAAATGTGACAAACAAGTTGAACTAAACAACATGGAAAACCACACCTAATGAGTAATCAGAATAGTAAAATGGGCCCAAAAATGAGTATGTTGTTGAAATGAAATGGAGGGTACGATGATATAGATGGCAATGTCTTGATCCTAATGCCACTGATGGTTTTGCGAAAGGAGGTATTTGGCTTCTGAACGAGCCCTTGGAAGAATGGATGAGGGGCAATATATATAATGTCTCAGGCCCATATGTCACCTCAATTGTACTTGCTGACATGTGGTCCAGAGCAGACTCTAGATGATGCTTCAGTTGTAGTGGTTAGCTAGAGCACCCAGGTAGTGCGTGAAGAGAACCAAGTAAGAGGTCATGACCCTATCTTTATGATTTAAATAGTTTAGGCTAGATAGGTCATATAAAGTGTCTTGTATGGCCTTTTTAGGGAAAAAAATTCAAACCCACGTGGGCCATTGTGATACACTCGCACAGCTGAAGAATAAATAGTTGCGCTATGTGAACAACTATGAGGGGAAAAGTTGAAATTTCTTATGTCCGAAGACATCGTGGTTGAGGGAGTGATAGTCATGTGATGCGCATGACTGTAGGGAAAGCAGTCAAGTTGTGTACATGACTTTAGGGATGATAGGCGCGAAGGACCCCTGTTTAGGTCCTCATGGGTAAGAGGTAGACAGTCGCGTGATGCACGTGACCATCCAGAGAAATGAAGCATGGTTTCGTGCATCTATTTGGGGAACAGACGTGTGGCCACATGCCTATTTTGGGAGCAAGAAGACAAATATGATGAAATTATATTTTTTAAGCCTAAGAGGCTAATTGTTTTTATGTTTCTCCTGCTTTGGGCAAGATTTGGACCACATACACACTACAGTGGCTAGCGATGCTCAGGCTCAAGCATAGCTAGCATGATGGGGTTTACTGAAGTTTGTTCAAAACACTCCGTTGAGATAGAAGGAGGACTTCATGTTGTTTGTGATTCATAGATGGTAGTCGGACTGACAGGTTTTTGACGTTTGGGGTCAAGATGTGGCATTCACTGTTGAGGTGGATATTTATTTTGTTACTAGGCCCGTACCTCGAGGTGAGGTAATACCGATTAAGCTCCCACCTGGATGGGTGGATTTGATAGGATGGGCTAGAATGCATTGCGGGGATGATGCATTTCAAGAGGTGTGCATCTGCATTGCTTCAATTTTAGATGTGGCTAAGCGAGTGACTTCACCCATGATTGTGTGGTTGTTGGGGTCATCGACATGGCACTGCATTTTAGGACCACAACTTGTGGCACTCCAGAGGCTTCATGCGGGCATGCTCTATGACTGGGAGAGCTTCCTTCATAGGAGGACGATGGTGCAGTCGACACAAGTTCATATAGGTGAGACAAAAAGATTCTGATATAGCACTGTGATATGCGACACTCTATACAAGAGGGTAGTGATGGTGTGCCCCATCCTGGCGGTGATGGTTTGGCCACTAAGACATCCGTAGATGTGATAATAGGTACCTGTGATGCGACGGGCGGGAGAAGGGGAGGTGGGGTGATACTGGATGCCCATATTGAAGGGTTGGTTCTTGTTAAAACCTCAAGTGATCCTAGAGTTCCCTTATGCTGGCATGGATTTCATGGGAGATCTAGAGATGGGTTTGTCCCTAAGCAATGCATGGGGCCCAATAGGTATATGATTATGATATTTTCATTTTGATTATTTATATGCATTTTGGTTTATCATATATCCGCATGTTGATGCCATGCATGTTTGGTTATAGATGTTGGTCCTACCATATGCCCATTGGCTAGGTTGTTGGCCAACGATTCTCAGCGTCCTAGAGGGGTAGGTGTGGCTACTGGGAAGCAACGTCAGAGGGATGGCGAGGGAGAGGAGGGCCCTAAGAGGCCATCTCAGCATCGATGTTTGGAGATAGGTGGCTCCTCTAGTGAGGGGGAGGTTACAACTCTTTGGGCTGAGGTGGAGAGGTTCTAGGCACATGTTGAGGCACACGCTCAGGTTGCTGAGGATGCTTGGGATCATATGAAAGCCTTATTATAGGTTATAGTGGATGTTGGATGGGTAATTCTAGACAAGGATATTATTGAGAGGATTATGGTTTGGGATAGGGCGAGGATCCCTATCCTTCATCAACTTGTAGTCATGGTGGCCACTATATGAGCGATATTGGCTCTGTCATGGGACGAGGTAGGAGGGCTTCAAGCCAGTGGCACATGTGGTGTTACAAGTCATGGACCCCAACCCTAGATGTAATTTTTTTATGTACTAGGGGAAGTGTAGGTTTTAACCTTGTACAAAAATTATCTACATCCAATTCTAAAAACCGAAAATAAACAATGGTGAGAGCATAAAACATAAAATAGATATACACAAATATTTTCTCGTGGATTCCAAAATTGACACTACTAGATTGATTTTTCATTATGTTCCTTTCAATGTTACAATATATATATATGTGTGTGTGTGTGTGTGTGTGTGTCAAAGCATCCATAAACCCCAATCCATTAACCCTGGATTAGAACATAACCATAGTTCCCTTGACTGGATCTACAAAATACCATGGATAGAAAACCATCATGCCCAAAACCATGTGTGAAATCCATGCACAAAACCATAGGTAGGTTCACCAACCACCCCCTTGCATACCCTCAATAGGGGGGAACCACCCCCCCATGACCCCCCAGTAGCACCCGATGCAATGTACAGAAAGGGCTACTGCCCCCCCCCTATGACCCCCCTAGGCGTGGGGTTGTTGTGGAAATAATATAACAGAACCCAACATTCTCCCACTTGTTGTTTTCTTTCCACATGGAGCCACAAGAGAGGTTAGTCATTTATCTAGACCTACAACACCCATTTTTTATCTACACCAAGAGAAATTCTCAGTGCTCACATACTTTTTCAATGCATTTGTAGTATTCTTCAAAATGTCCACCTTTACCAGCAACACCTTTTTGTTCCTCAACCATACCCCTAACAAAGTGATATTGAACATCAATGGTCTTTGTCTTTGAATGATAAGAAGGGTTCTTTGCCAACAAAATTGCACTTTGGCTATCATAGTCTATCCTTATAGCTCGTTATACTAACCCCATACTTGAACATAATCTCTACAACCAAACTACTTCCTTGCTTGCATGAGTGGCTGCTATGTATTCTGCCTCTATAGTTGAAAGTGCCACTATAGATTGTCTCTTACTCATCCAATTGAATTCATATCCAAATAGGTTAAACACATACCCACTTGTAGATCTTCTCTGATCTAGATCTCTAGCCTAGTCTACATCAACAAATCCATGGATGTCCAAAACTTTGTCCAATTCTGGTCTTCCTTGGTAGCACAAACCATAATCACTAGTGCCACTCAAATACTTGAAAACTCGCTTCACTGTTGTCCAATGCTCCTTCCCTGGTTTTGACATAAACTTGCTCAATACTCCCACTACATGTGTAATGTCTAGTCTAGCATAAACCATTGCATACATCAGGCTACTGATTGCACTTGCATATGGAACATGGGACATGCCCTCTTCCTCTTCTTATGTCTTGGGACACTATTTAGCAGATAAATTTACACCTACAAGAATAGGAACCTTTACCGATTTACTATCCTGCATATTAAACCTCTGCAGTATTGTCTCAACATACTTCCTTTGGTTTAACCAAAGCTTCCTCTTTGCCTAATCTCATTTAATTTCCATGCCCAAAATACAGTTTGTAACACCAATATATTTCATGTCGAATTTGGTGACAATTGGGTCTTCAAATCCTCGATAGATTCTTTGTCATTTCCAACCAGCAACATATCATCCACATACAAGACCAGATAAATAACACGATCACTAATTAATTTAAAATACACATAGTGATCTGCTTTGCTTTTGGTGAAGCCAAGTCCTTGTATAAATGTATCAATTTTTTTATACCACATCCTTGGTGACTATTTTAACCCATACAAATACCTTTTTAACCTGCATACCAATTCTTTCTTACCCTTCACCACAAAGCCTTCAGGTTGCTTCATGTAGATCTCTTCTTCCAGATCCTCGTGAAGAAATGTTGTCTTCACATCCATCTGTTCTACCTCAAAATTAAAAGTAGCAGCAACAGATAAAAGTAATCTAATAGAAGCTACCTTGGCAATAGGAGAAAAAATATCACAAAATAAATTCCGAACATGTGGGAATAACCTTTTTCTACCAACTCAGATTTGTATTTCTCCACCTTGCCTTCTGCATTCATCTTCTTCTTAAACACCCATTTGTTTCCAATGGGTTTCCTTCCATCCAACATCTCCACCAAATCCTAAGCCTCATTTTTGTGCAAATGTGTCATTTCATCAACCATGGCCTCTTTCCAAAGATTTCCATCCTCTGAATCTACTTCTTCCCTCACAGTTCTAGGATCATCATGAATAATAGATAAAGAAAAATTTTAATAGAAAGCAGATGGACTATACCTTTCTGGTTGCCTTCTTTCTTGAACTGATCTTCTCACGGCTAGAATTTGTGGCTCTTCATATTTTGATTCATCTTCTACTGTGGAGTCGAATTCTTCCTCCTTTAGCTGAAACTCTATATTATCAGGTTCATTTGGTAGGAATTCATGTTTAATAACATCTTTCACCTCTCTAAACACCACATCTCGGTTGTACACAACCTTCCTTGTTTCCGGGTTCCAAAGCTTATAACCTTTTAAACCATCCTTATACCCAATAAAGATGCACTTTTTAGATTTACTATCCAACTTTGTTCTTTTCTCCTTTGGAACATTTACATATGAATCACATCCAAATGCCCTCAGATGTGAAAGAGAAGGTTTCTTACCAGTCCATACCTCTTGTGGAGTCTTATATTTCAATGTTGATGAAGATGATTTATTGACTAGGTAACATGAAGTCTCCACTACCTCTACCCAAACTTCCTGTCCTAACCCGACACCACTGAGTATGCTTCTTTCCCTTTCCATCAACCTCTCTTCATTCTTTCTGTAACTCCATTTTTCTCAGGTGTGTATGGAGTAGTCTTCTGCCATGCTATACCACACTTCTTATAGAACTCATAAAATTCCTTCTTGCAAAACTCTCCACCATTATCTGTTCTCAACACCTTTATCTTCTTCTCTATCTGTTTTTCCACCAGAGCCTTGAATTCTTTAAACATGTCAACTATTTCATATTTCTTCTTAAGGAAATATATCCATGTATTCCTTGAGAATTCATCTATAAATGATACATAGTACAAATACTTACCCAATGATGGAACCGACACAACTCCAAACAAAACATTGTGCACAAGCTTTAATATGTGTTTTTCCCTCTTAGCACCAAAGGGGAAACTCACTTGATTCTAGTTCCCATATACACAATTTTCACAGAAATCAAAATCCAAAGAGAAATTATACATACCTCCTACCATAACATTACGGTGAAGTATTCAAAAGCCCTTCTCTCCAATATGTCCAAGCCTTTGATGCCATAACATGGTCTTTTCTCCAGAGACCACTAGATTTTCTGCTCCACTTTCAGGAACCATGGAACTGTTGCACCCATCAATAATAGTGCTACCTTGAAGCTTGTACATAGTTCCAATCCAAAATCCCTGCATCAATACCAGTGCTCCCTGAACCATTTTGCAGGTATCTTTATCTAACACTATTTTTACACCTACATCATCTATCTTGCTTACAGAAATCATATTTCTGATCAATGCAGGAATATGCAAAACACCCTTAATTGTTCTAATCCTTCCACCTTGCAACTTGAATTTGACTTTTTAGTGACCAATGATTATAGCCTTCCTATCATACTCTAAGAATACATCACCACCATCATATTTATCATACTCAAAAAACCACTCTATATGGGGAGTGAAGTGAAAGGATGCAACTGAGTCAACCAGTCATGCCTCATGATCTACATGTGTACTTGAAGAAGAATCCAAGTACACATACACACCTTCATAAGAGATGGTTTTCACCTACAGAAGGAGCATCATCAAATCCCTTTCCTTTCTCAGGAGCTTTAGATTTACAGTCTCTTTTGTAGTGCCCTTCCTTTCCACATTTCCAGCACACCTTTACAGGTTTTCCTAGAGATTTAGATCTCCCTCTAGATTTAGATCTCCCACTAGAGGAATTATTTTTGTTTTTGTTCTGGGACCATCCTCGTATAGACAAGGCATCAACATTTTGGCCCTCCATATTTTTTCGTCTCATCTCCTCCGACAACAAGGATGAGACTATTTACTCAAAATGCAAGGCAGTTGCATTGCTACCTATTGCAACAACGAGACTATCCCAAGAATATGGTAGAGAATACAACAAATTAATGCACTTATATTCATCTGAAATTTTAATATCAATAGATAATCACTGACTTACCACAGTATTAAATGTGTTCAGATTCTCTGTCACCGTGTATCCATCTTTCATCCTCAGGTTATACAGCTTTTTCTATAGGAATAGTTTATTCACATGAGACTTAGATTGGTACAAAGTTCCTAACATGTCCCACAAAGCCTTTGTCAAAGCTTCCCCTGATACATTCAGCAATATTGAATCTAAGACACAATCGTATTATGCTCTTTGCCTTCTGATCCAACTTCTCCCAGTCTTCAGCTGACCTTGTTGTTGGTTTAGTACCCAGATCTACTGCGATCCACTAATCTTTATCCACCAACAGATCTCCATCTTGAGTTTCCACAACTCAAAAATATTACCATTAAATTTCTCGATCTCTATCTTTCCACTGCTCGCCATCTTCTTTCACCATAAGAATTAATCTCACAGATCTCCCACAGGCATGAGAAAAAACCCCTCAATAGCAAAGGTGTCCCCTTGAAGCCAAAACAACTCTGATACCAAATATAGGTGTTAACGTCGTACAGAAATTACCTGAATACAAATTCTAACAACAGAAAATAAACAATGGTGAGAGAAAAGAACATAAAACAGATATACACAAATATTTTCCCTTGGATCCAAAAACCGGGACTACCATATTGATTTTTCATTATGTTCCTTTCAATGTTACAATGCATATATATACATGCCAAAGCATCCATAAACCCCAATCCATTAACTTAACTGGATCAACAAAATACCATGGACAAAAAACCATCATGCCCAAAACCATGTGTGAAATCCATGCACAAAACCATAGGTAGGTTCACCCACCGCCCCCCTAAATACCCCCCGACAGGTGGGTAGCCGCCCCCCCCATGAGCCCCCGACAATGCTCGGGGCAATGTACAGGGGGGGCTACCGCCCCCAATGTGACCCCCCCATGTGTGGGGTAGTCATGGTAAGAATATAACACAACCCAACAGGAAGCACCCATTATGAGGATGCTCCCCTATTCGATAACTTATTTTTTCTTGCATGGACCATCAAATGTACATTTATATATTTTTTGATGATGATATATATATGAATGAGTTTAGTTTTTTACGTCTCTCATGATGTGTCTATGCTTGTTCTTTTCATACATGTGATGTACTTTTTCATTTACTGATGGATATTCTTATTGTGCTTTATATTTCTCGACAATGATATATATGTGATGCATTCTAGTCTAGGACTTGATTAGCTATTTAGTTGACTATATTGTTTGATCTCTTGGTATATGTGTAAATGTGATATGCTCAAAACCACGAGCTAAACTTTCTGCATGCAAGTATTTCCAAAAAAGGAAAGGGTAATGTACCATGAAGTTTCTGCTTAATTTCAATACAACAAGATGGGAATCATGGAACAAATGCAGGTGACTAATACCTAAGTGGGAGGAATATACCAAGAGGCATATGACAACATCTGATTATGCTATATATAATATATATATAATATATATATATATATATATATATATATAATATATGAGTTTAGTTTTTTATAGCTATCATGATGTGTCTATGCTTATGCTTTTCATACATGTGATGTACTTTTACATTTATTGATGGATATGCTTATTATGCTTTATATGTCTTGATGATGATATATATGTGATGAATGCTAGTATAGGATTTCATTAGCTATGTGGTCGGCTAGATTATTTTTATCTCTTGGTATACATGTAAATGTGATATTATCAAAACCACGAGCTAAACTTTGTGCATGAAAGTATTTCCGAAAAAGGAAAGGGTCATGTACCATAAAGGTTCTATTTAATTTCAATACAACAAGATGGGAATCAAGAAACATATGCAGGTGACTGATACCTAAGTGGGAGAAATAGACTAAGAGGCCTATGACGACATTTGATTATGCTTGATTATTGGTGGCTGACCCAACTCAAAGCTCATTCTGGTGGGAGGGTGCCAGGTTAGGAGGGTATATGGCCCAGGCTACTGCAGTGAGATTTTGCGACCATCGAGAAGCACCATCAGTGAACTCGTGATGATAAGTTGGTGAGTGATCCATCTATGAAACGTGATGAGAGAATGGTTCTAGAGTACATCAGTGATGAGGTGATCATCATAAAAAATAATTCATGGTGCATGTATTTACATTCTAGGGTTGAATTCATTGTTATGGATCAAATATTTTAAGGTAGAAACCGTTGACAAGATCTTTGAGGCAAGTCCCATCAGGCTCTGCTAACATGTATGCTCCTTTGAGGAGACAATTTTTAACTATATCAGTCCTTTCCATAAAGTTTCAAACTTTCTTGGTCCTAACACTTCTTTGGAAACATCATAACGAAGGAATATATGTCGTTATGTGAATGAACAAGGGGTGACATTATGATAAAAGGGGGCATTTCTTCTCTTTTTATGGGTTTTGTTATGCTTGAGAGATTCCCACTGACTTTCATCGACATGGTCCAACTGTACTAGCCTCTGCTCTAAAGTTGAGGTGTCCGAGAGGAGTCCAATGGACAAGTGTAGGGTAGGGATCTCACACTCAATGGGGAGTACAAACTCAAGCTTGTATACTAATTGGAAAGGTGTGAACTATGTGGACACCTTGACCATAGTATGGTATGACCATAGGGATAAAAATACCATTTGATGCCAATTGGTTTTGTGGTTATTCACCATAAGTTACAATGTTTTGAGGACTTTGTTGACAAATTCTACCTAGTCATTAGACTGGTGGTAGTATGGTGAAGAGAACTCATGAGAAAAACCAAGGTGATGGAATAGTTCTGGAAATATCTCATTCTTAAAGTGGGTACCATGATTGGAGACCAACTCCTTGTGAACACCGAACTGTGTGATGACACGGTTAAAGAAAAATAGTGCAGCGGTTTCCATGGTGTTATTATACGTGGAAATGGATTCATCCCATTTTTGTAAAATATACATCTCATCCATCTAAGTATGTTTCTACATCCTCTAACATTCATCACATTGTGTAGTGTGTCTCTGAGCATCACATTGAAGGGAAGGCTAGTAGTATCATACCTAAAGAATCTTGTAGGATTTCCCCTTAGTATAAAAATGGCCCCCACATGGTCCACCATCACAAGCTGAGATAATGTCATAAATATCATCTTCCATCACACATCTTCTTAGGATCTGATCAAGCCACCAACTTGAAGAGCGTACCCCCAATCTAAGTATAAGGAGCACTCTTCTTGAAAATATTTATTTTCTCCTTTGAAGATAAATTAGGGGGAAATTGGCCAATAACTAACAAGTTTTCTATGTCATAAAACAATGGAGACAGTAATGATATGGTAGAAAATATGGTCATCACGAAGATGGACATCCACCATCTCTTCATCCTTTGTAGACAAGGTTAACCTAAATACAAAATTCACAACAACATTTTATTTTCCTGGTTCATCAGCAATGGTTAGATCAAATTGTTGTAGTAACAATAACCATATAATGATTCGATCATTTAGTTTGGGTTTAATTGTCTAATACTTAATTGTTGCATGGTCAGTATGTATAAAAACTTGATATCTAATAATGTATTTCCCTAATTTATTCAAAGAATGTACGACATCTAGAAGTTCATTTTCGGTAACTATGTAATTAAGCTCATCTTTGGACAAGTTCTTGCTAATGAAATAGATGGCATAAGGAAATTTACCTTCAAGTTGCCATATTGTTGCTCCAACTTCTTTGTCTAATGCATCTATTGGGTCCTTCATGTTTTGATAGCAATTTTAGAAAATTTTAATCAAATTTTTGGTCAAAAAGTGGTCGCAAAAAATATCATCAAAAAAGATGAAGTAAATGGTCAAAATAAGAAAATGTCAAAAGTAGTTAGAAGG